>APFE031337464.1:4708-90108 GCA_000404065.3 Pinus taeda
AACTCAACTCCTTTATTGTCTTTGCTAAGATGGGAATTTCCTTAATGGCTTGTAACAAGGGGATTTTGATACAGACATTTTTCAATTCATCTAGAAAGCTATAGTCAGGCAACCAAATTTGCTTCTCCACTCCTTTGTCAATTTGCAATCTTTCAGGAAAAGGAGGTGTAGTTGAAGATAAAGGTTACTCAACTATGGGAGTTGATTCTTTTTCTTTTGGGTTTGGAAGGGATACTTCAGAACCCTTATTGACTTTGAGAGATTCTTCCTCGGAAATGCTTGGTTGTTGAACACTTGTGGAAGGTTGATCTAGGATTCTACCTGATCTGAGTTGTACTTCATTGAGAGGAACAACCATATAGGTAGGGAATGGTTAACCTTCCATCATATAAGCATTTTGAGGATTCCTATTATTTGGATTGGGTAATGGCTGAGAGGGAAGTTGATTTGACTTCTGCTGGGAGAGTTGAGAGTTTTGATTTTGTGGAGGCGGTTGTTGTTGTTGAGGGTATGGCAATGATAACTGTTGATTTTGATTTGGAAATTGGGAGCTTGCTGATTCTGAAAGGATGGAGGATATTGATAGAATTGGGCAAATCTCCCATAAGTATTTTGCATGCTTTGCAACCATGCTTGAAAAGCATTTTGAGTTTGAGGCCAAGGTTGTTGCCAAGGATTCCAATTTGGTTGGGATTGAGAATTCATAGAGTTATTAAACCCTTGATTCTGTTATCCTTGCCAAGGTCTCCTTGCAATAAAACAAAGAGATTCAAGCATACTTGGATCTTCTTGAAAGACTGCTTTGAGGCCAGGAATTGAAGGACAATCCTTGGTCTCATGAGTTTCTGAGCAAATTACACATGTTTCCACAACTTGTGCTTCCAAGGGACATTCCCTTAGAGCATGTTTTTTTCTACACTTTAAACAAAAGATGGCTAAGGCCTCAGTTTCTGCTTTCTGTTTATTATGGATCTTAAGGGTATCTAGTTTTTCACTAAGATTCCCTAAGATGTCAGTCTTAAATTCATCAAGCATACTGCCGATTTCAGCCCTACTTACTGATCCTGTTGCGGATTTATTTGCCCTAAGGAGAGAAGGATTTCTAGGCCCTTTTTGATTTTTTTATTTGCCTCTTGAGAGATGGATACAAAGTTCTGCTATATCACTGAGTGGAAGTTGAGAAATATCCCCTTTCCCCATCATATTTAAGATATCTATCCATTCATCCCTAATGGCTTTTAATAAGAGGGCTTTTAAGGTTTCATCATCCAAGGTACTCATTTTTGCTCCCAGTAAATCTTCTAAGCTCTCATCTTCTTTTTGTATCATTTTAAAAACCTGTCCTTGTGATTAGTAGGCATACAATAGTCCAAATACCTATCCAAAAAGGTTTGTTTCATTTCATCCCAGGTCCTAATGGATTAAGTACCTAACCCCATGAACCATTTCAAAGCTTGATCCTTTAGTGTTGAAGGGAGCAATTTGAGTTTCTGGGAGTCATCCAGATAGTCATAAGTTCGACACACCACTTCAAATTCAAATAAGAATGTTTCAAGGTCTTCAGATCTTAACCCATGGAAGTTAGGGAGGACAGATGGTGATATGTTTTTCATGGTAGCTCGGGAATCCTCATCAACGATAGGAAACCCAAATGAGTTATCGCCATCTCTATTTCCTCCTCCAATGGGACCTCTACCTCCTCCATGGTTTCCTCCTCTTCCTCCTCTACCTCTACCTCTACCTCTACCACCTACTTCTTCCTCTGCCATGATGGTTCTCCTAGGGATTTCAAAATCTTCTGGTTCTTCTACAAAAGGTGAATGAGAAGAGATTTCTCCTTCTTCCTCAGATGATTCTACTTCCTCTATTACAATTGGTTTTTCTGTAGGAGAAAGGGAAGAGTCTCTTCCTAGTTCAGATTCAATAGAAGGTGTAGGAGAGTCAACTCTTGGCTCTTGAATTCCAGGAATTCTAGGACTAGGAGTGTCGGTTGGAGATAAGGGAGGTGTCTCTTTTCTATCCCTTGAAGGAGATGGACTTGTAAAAATTGAACTTCGAGCTCTAGCTAAAAACCTTCCTCTAGAATCTCTAGCTCTATGCATGTCATTTTTTATTATTTTCTTCAAGTCAAGTTAATAGTTATTTTTCTGATCTTCCAGTTCACTCTAGGTGCAAGAAGAGAGGATACTCAAGAAACTACCAAATCAATAACTTTCTCTTTTCTGATCCTCCAGATCACCTTGCAGTGCAAGAGGAGAGCATACTTTGATAGGTTATCAACTTCTTTCCTTGAAATTTTATGTGTTTTTTTTTTTTAAGAATATGGCTACTTAATTTCACTTCCTCGGCAACGGCGCCAAAATGTTTAGTTAATTTAGTGTTCCTAAATTGATGTCATTAATTGTCAACCCGGGGCTCGTAAGTTGATGAAGTGAAGGTGTACTATATGTACTTAAGCAACCTCTTAAAGCTTTTTGTCGTTTGGGGTGTTGTTTGTGGTTAATTTATCTTCCTAAGATGGATTGATGTATTTATAAACAGATGAGTGATGGTGTGTGTAAGGTGAATTCTAGATGAGTGAAAGTGTGTGATGAGTGGTTTCTAACTACTTGCTGAAAAGGAAAACTTGAAGGAAATAAATGAATTAAAATGAACTGAAAGCAAAGAACCACTTTCTAATGGCATTAGACACCATTCATGCTGCTGCAAATAAAAGGTAAGAAAATCACTTAAAAGACCAATAATAATGTTTATCTCTTCCTAACTCTCTGCCTCTAACACATAGGACTGTGTAAGGCACGATTAGGAAGTAGCTAAAGATAAGTCTAAGAAATGATAAAAATGAGAAAAATCTACTTTAAAGACTAGTTATAATGTTTTGCTCTTTCTAACTCTCTGCCTCTAGCACATAGTATTGTGTAAAGCACGATTAGAAAGTAGTTAAAGAGTAGTCTAAAAAGTACCCAAAGTCAGCTGCAAGTTATTAGTATTCTGATCTCTAAAAGATAAACAATTTATAATCAAGAGACCATTCATATGTTAGGAGGCAGATTTGAGAAATAAAGCTAAAAATCAGCTATGAAAATAAAGTAAAGGCAGCAACTTTGAATCTGTCAACTGAAACTACCACTAGATATAAAGCAAATACATACCACACAATCAATCCCGGGTTAAAAACCTGCAAAAGAACAATGCTTATCAGCTTAAAATAAAGGCTCGAAATGAAATAACATAAAGTGAATTACGCTGTACATGTATCAAGAAAAAGAAATGCTGAATGAAAATAAAGAAATGCTGAACATAAAATATTGTACAAGGCTAAAATGAACAGGGGCCCTCCATTCCTATAACCCAAAGAAGACTCAAGGTATTGAAAACTTCAGAACAACACTGCTTCTATTACTCCATGTGCAGAAAATTACAGTCCAGAGTGCTAGAACAACACTATTAAAACAGAGTCTTGGAATGCACTAAAATTATAACAAGTTTATAAAAACACAGAAATTAAAAGTTATATAAGCGTACGCAGACGCAAGTTTTTATAGGCATCTGGAAGATAGTCTAACGCGTACAGCTAAAACTGGAAAATAACTTACTGTCATGCGTAATTAAGGTTTAATTAACACGTCATAAGCCTGCGTGGATAGCTGGAGGTTCTGGTCGTTATGGGCATTGAATCCAGAGTTGGATTATGTCTCCCACAACCTGCGTAACACGGACAAGTCACCATTTGGACTGACGTGACCCAACAGCTTACGCATCACCGTTAAGCTGCCTTTGTTGACCGTAACTTGACCCTTGTTGACCGGAGGTGCAGATGACGTGGATGGCTGGACCAATAGCACAGGAACCTCGAGCACCTTGATTCCTAAGTGCCCATGTGGCTCATTTGGCAAAATGGCACGTGGAACCTTGAGATTAACAAAAAGGCTGCAGAATCACCAGATGGCAGCGGAATCAGCAGATGGCTGCGGAATGAGCAGAGGGCTGCGGAATGCCTGTAAATATGTCAAAATCTAAACAAAACAGTCACACATTAGCAAAGCTCACTTGATCATGCTTAATGACATCTAATGTAATGATCTGGGTGGTTTTACATGGAAAATGAGGCAAAAGAGAGAGGTAAGTGATGAAAAACAGTAGGTAATAGTGGATGATGAGGTGTAAGTTAGAGGCTCTACACATCCCAGCAGCCATAGAAGAGGTGGTCACAGGTACAACAACAGTAGGAACAACACAGGGCGGCACTGCCAATTTGAGCATAGAGGAACTAATAAATTTAATGGAGGACATGAAATTACAAGTTTCAGAACTAAAACAGGTAAAATAACAGTTTGCTAAACTGGAATGAAGCTATGATCTCTCAAAGATAAATGTTGCAGAAAATACAAGAGAGATTAAAGGGTTGGAAAACAAAGTGAAATCATTAGAAAAGGATCTTACTCAATCCATAAATGATGTTTGGCCATCCATCCAAGTAATTTTTGAGCAAATTTATCTAATAAAGGCAGCACAAGAAGAAATCCAAAGGACAAGAGCAGAATTAGGAAAAATGCCTGAGAAAGCCAACAGGCTCATACATTTTTGAATACTAAGAATAAGGACTAGCTAGAAAAACTTGGCATTAAAGACAGAACATAGACCATTTTAGAAATCAAAAGGGTATTAACCAAAAGAACTTTGATGCAAAATTTAGAAAGAAGATGCCATGACATGCACGCAGAGGTTAATACTTTTATAGAGAAATTTTCCATTTTGCAGAGTAAAGGGCTACCCAGTCCTTTAGTGATTAATGACAGATTAATGAGGCATAAAGACTATGTGGATAAATTAAATTAATATGTAGGCCATCAAGCAAGCTCATCAACAAGTGTATCGAGAATAAAAGCACTCCATACAGGCAAAGTTCTCTATGACAGCCTAGAGAACTTATTCTATGTTGGGCATGAATTAAAGCACTTATTCCCAATTCAGCCTACATTCTTCAGGTACATAGAAAGAGATGAAACCCTCTGAAAGCTCCAGAAAACCAGAATACCACAACCACAATGGTGGGAAGAAATGCTTGAAAATTTGTAATTTATCCTTAGTAAAAGATGAATTTTGGTTTTTACTACAGTCAATGAGGGTGAAGAGGATGCAGGTAAAGAGTATCAGATGCAGGTAAAGTGTATCAGTAGGAAGATAAAAACAGAGCAGCCAGCATAGAGTTACACCAAGGACAACAAGGGACTAAATCATAGGTCCTAACTCCAACACATTCTCAAGAATAGGGACATCAAACCATTCGGTTGCCTTATCTGTCTTCTACGAAGTATTTTGGCCCTATTTTCTTGTACAATATGATTAGTCATCTCAGTTTATATTTCACTTAGTTATGAGATATTTCATTGTAAATTTTTTTGTATAAATACACCCCCATTCGGAGTATTGAGGGTGGATTCTTTGACATTGCTGTAAAACTCATTATTTTGGAATAAAAAGTGTTGTTGGACAATTTTTTCATGGCTGGCTGGATGAAGGATTGATGTAAAGGACTTTTCATAGGATTCATGTGTTGGACATCAAACATATAAGTATCTTATATCTCATGTGTTAATTTTTTCTGGATTATTATATTCATTATGTACCATATCTTAATATTAAGATGAAAAAGAATAATCCAGAAAGTGCTTAAGTGCAATCTGTCTTCAATCGTTTTTGTTCTCAATGTTTTCTTCTAAACTAGCATAAACAATGAATTCTTAATTGCTCCTGTTTCCTGGTCTAATTGTTTTAATCATTTAGTAAAGAATTCTTAACTGCTCTTTGTTAATGGTTAGTCATGTTCTACTTTCTTAAAGTATGTTGAAGGATTCTTAATTGCCCTTTAACCCTTTAAGTTCATTCCATATTTTCAAGTCACTATTTTCTCCCTATTCAACTATCTTGCCCTGTGAAGCCCTCCGTTATTGAGAAACCAAATCTAGTTGATCCATTTTCCCTGACTCCATTAGCCCAATGGACTAAACTATTCAGTTCTACCCCTTTACTATTGAAATTCACCAATAAATTCAAACAAAACCCCAAGCTCTAATAACTAGCCTAAAACCTTGTAAAACAAAGCTAAAACTGAAAGAGAGAGCCCTCTCTAGATACAAAATGGCTAGCTTCTGTATCTAAAAGATTGGTTTGTGGTTACCTTGGATCCCTTTCCTCTTCTTTCATCTTCTAGGAAAATCTGAGCGATAACATAGTGGCGAATCCACTCGGGAACGGAAATTTGTTATTATTACTGTTTACTTTATAAACTACAGACGGATCCTGAAGTTAGCCAGGTAGCCTTCGAACTGCTCTTGCTTTGCAAGATCATAAGTAGATGAATGTTGCTTCAGTCTATCTTCGGTCTATTTTATGAACTAAACATAAACCAGTTCCTCAATCAAACAAATCTTTAGGAAGGTTTCTAATCCAAATCTGAAACATCTTAAAGAAAACATAGAAGTTGTTGTTGATATTAATTTAGAAAATTATAACCGAGAAATCTGGCTTCAGAAAGGACTCGTTATACTAGGTCAAATCCTTACCCAAATCCACCACCTGTATTTGAGAACCCTAATCTGATTCCCAGAATTCTTAAGAGACAGGAAAGCCAAGAAAGTACTGCTAGTTCTCGGCCTATTTGTAGATCAAGATCCTACCCTGTTATTTGGATTTATCTTGAGGATGAACCCTTTAATGAGAAATTTGAGACTTTTTTGTTTGTAACATTCTCTGAGACTGAATTAGCCTGCTTGGTTCCAGACCCTGTATTTATTTAACAATTACAATTTGAAGTTGTCAGTGTTTCAATTGATAGACATTTACAAAATTCAATACAATCTGAACTCATTTCTAAAAGAACACCTGATCCCTCTACAATCACTGCTGCTTCTGCAAGTTCCACATCCTTCCCTCATACATCTCAACCCCAAACTACTCCACCACAAACCCTTGCTTCTACCCCTCCATCCACAACTCACATTCCTATTGTTACCCCTACCCCATCTATTGTTTCATCACTACCTCCAACTATGGCAAACAGGTATACCCCCCTAAATTTACCTGCCAACTTGGGTGCCATGCCCCAAGACTATCAAAGTAAAATCACTCCTTTTGATGGTTCTAGTGCTTACATAACTCAACAACATACCAAAAAAATGACTGACTATTTTGAAATATATGAGATTGATGTTGATGATGTTAGAATGAGGATTTGGCCAAAGTTTAATAGGTGAATTCAAAACTTGGTTTAGGGCTCTAAGATCAAACAACATAAATAACCTAGAAGCCCTTTATACACAATTCTTAGATCATTGGGACAAGAAGAAAGATCCTCTGCAGATCTTATCAGAGTATGAAAACCTTAAGAGAGGAACTCAGGAAACTGTACAAGATTACTGCACTAGGTTTAATGCTGTTTACAATCCAATTCCTCAAAACCTCAGACCCCCACCTGATTTAGCCTTGATCAAGTTTCCAGATGGATTTGATTCAGATATGGATTTTTAGCTAAGGGAAAGATCCCCCAGAACTTTAGAAGAAATGCAAAGTATAGCTGTCAGCGTTGAGGCTAATTTGATATCAAAACGTGCCATGGCTAGAAGTGAAAGAAGGATACCAATGAAAGAAGAATATTCACCTGTGGAATAGAAACTAGATGCCATAATCAAAGGAATGGAAAGACTAGGGGATAGGGTAGAAACCATAGAAGGAAAATCACATTGGGAGGGTCAGCAGGCCAATACAGGGAGGAATCCCAATTTCCGGAAAAACCAAAATAAAAAAACTGGGAAAGCTCGCCTTGATCAGAACATTAGACCCCCTTTCCAAGAGAATTACATAGAAGCTTCTAGTTTTGAAGATCCACCAAAAGATACTAAGATAAATCTATGAAGCAGAAGTGTTTTTAACTCAAGAAGATCAAAAGGCTTATGTTCTCAAAAAATTTCAAACTCAGTCAGGAGAATCGTTTGAGTTCAAGGAGGGATATGACACAGCTATCTACGAATTGCACAAACAATATAATTTGAGGAGTAGAATAATTGATGTTTCTCGTAACAACAAACAGAAAGGTCCAAAATAGCCAGCCAAAGGTAAAGCAATACCTCCACATGTACAAATTTTGTCTAGACTTAACAATAAACCCTCTAATCCAATAATAGAAGATATATCTGATAATCAACAGAATAACAGAGATTCTTCAATTCTCCTTACCTCTAAGGAAACTGTGGAAGAACCTCCAGAAGTTAATTTAGGATAAAATGTAAATGCTAACCCTCCTCCTGAAAAAGACAAAAACACTGAAAATCCAGAAAATAGAGAGAATCAAACTATTCTAAACACTAAAGCCCAAAATGAAAAACCTTTCAATCTGGAAGCCGAAGTAGGCAAACTAAAGGTAGTTGTTCCACTGTTTGAATTAGCTAAACATGATGCCTACCGAGAACAAATCAACAGATTACTTAAAATCACTGGAACAGAAGACTCTGTGAATGTTTTTGATGACCAACCAGAACTCATCTTCGGCCCTGAAGTGAATGGGAAACACTTAGAAGGAAGTGTGCCTCCCTTCTACGTGAGTTTAAGTATTCATGAAAAAACTCTCCATAATGCCATGTTTGATTCTGGGGCATTTCACAACTTAATGCCCAAGTCTATAATGGAGAAATTAGATCTTGACATCACTAGACCTTATAAAGATCTCTTTTCTTTTGATTCAAGCCAAGTGAGATGTTTAGGGTTAATAAAAGACTTGTGTGTTTCTTTAGTTCAGTACCCTGCTAAAACAATCTTGATGGATATAGTAGTAGCAGATATTCCTCCAAAATATGGAATGTTATTATTCAGGTCCTGGGGTGCTAAAATTTAAGGATCATTACAGTTGGACATGTCTTATGCTACTATCTTTGTTTTCGGCCAACCTAAGAAGCTATACCAAGAGACATTAATGAAATATGTAGTAAGTAGCCAAGAGAAACTAGAAAATCTCCCTATATACTCAGTACACTCAGATATGGATTCATTTATTCTATATAATGCCGAAATCAATCCTGCCAATAATGAGAAAGTTTTAACAGCAGAACCAAAAGAAATTGAAGTAGGAAAAAGAAGTGTTCAGATCTAGGAAATCTCAGATACAAATGAAAAATCAGATGACAAAGATAAACTTGATGAGAATGAAAAACTAAATCCCCTAGCTAAACAAATTCCCACTACCCCTGACACAGATTATGTACATGAAATACTTTGGCACCTAGAATTTGATGGTTTAGTCAATAAATTAGGGGCAGGGGCAGGAATTTGGGTGCATAACTTAGAAAATGACCATACTGAAGGCCATGCCTACAGGCGGAATTTTAAATGCACCAAAAATATGGCAGAGTATGAAACTCTTTTGCTAGGACTTAAAATTGTAAAAAGGTTAGGAGAAATTAGAGTTTCTGTTATAGGTGATTTAGAATTAATTATTAATTATATTAAAGGAAAGTACCTTACTAAAGATTCTAGATTAGGGTACTATAGGGGAACAGTGATAGAGATTCTTAATACTTTTCTGGAAACTCAGCTTACTGTAATATCTAGGAAGCATAACTTACATGCTCATAGTTTGGCCATGTTTGCCAGTACTTGTAAATTACCTTTCGAGCCTAACCACCAGTTCACCGCAGCAATTAGGCATAGGCCAGCCATCCCTGACAATGTAAAGAACTAGCAAGTTTTCGAAAATGATGAGAAAATTAATAACTTTCTGACTTTAAACAGTGAATTTTCTCATAGTCACATAGATATTGATGCTACTAAACAGATAGATGAAGTAGATGCCAACTTTGTAGAAGACAGTTCAATTCAAATGCTTCATCCCACAACTTTCACCAAACAGGAAGTTCAAGACTTAAAACAGATGGACCTTGATGAGATCAATGGAGAGGAAATAGAAGTCATTGATCTAAGGGATTAACTCCTCTAGAGGACCTTTTCGATTCCAATGACATTCCTAAGAAACCAAAGATGGAACCACTAAAAGCAGACATTGAAGAGTATAACTTAGGAACAGAAGAAAACCCAAAAATGGTAAAACTGTCAAAGTCCTTACCTCCTAACCAAAAGTTAACATATGTTGAACTCATGAAAGAGTTCCAGGATGTCTTCGCCTGGAGTTATGAGGATTTGAAATCAGATGATACCTCAATAATTCAGCATACCGTACCTTTGAAGGAAGACCAGAAACCATTCAAACAAAAACTTAGAAGAATCAACCCTGTATTACTACCACTGATTGAGAAAGAGATTAAACGTATGTATGAGGTAGGGATAATTGCACCTATAAGATTTTCAGAGTGGGTATCTAATTTAGTACCTACTAGGAAGAAAATTGGTGAAACCAAACTATGTGTAGATCTGAGAAATGTAAACAAAGTTTCTTTAAAGGAGAATTACCCTTTACCTAAGATGGATCACATTTTGCAAAGGGTAGTGGGAGCCTCTAGGATTTCACTTTTGGATGGATTTTCAGGGTATAACCAGATTCTAGTTCACCCTAATGATCAAGAAAAAACTTCCTTTACCACACCATGGGGCACATTTATGTATATTAAAATGCCTTTTGGACTTAAAAACGCAGGAGCTACTTTCCAGAGAGCAATGGATATTGCATTTGCTAAAGAGATTCATGATTTTCTTGTCATATATCTAGATGACCTAACTGTTTTTTCTAATTCAGATAAGCAACATTTAGATCATCTCAGACAGGTGTTTCTCAAATGCAGGAAATATGGTATCTCTTTAAATCTGAAGAAGTCGTTGTTTGGTCTGGAGGAAGGTAAGCTCTTAGGTCACATTATCTCAAAGGATGGCATCCGAATTGATCCTGCTAGAATAGAAGCAATTTTGCAGATACCTCACCCTAGAAGTATCAAAGAACTTCAAGCTTTATTAGGAAAGATAAAGTTTTTGAGAAGATTCATATCTAATTTAGCATAATTAATTAGGTTACTCAATAATATGTTAAAAAAGGATTCAAGTATAAAATGGACAATAGAAGCCAAACAAGAATTTGAAGAAATTAAAATGGCTTTGACCAGAACATCGGTCCTTACAAGTCCCCAATTTGATAGAGATTTCATAATTTTTTCTTTTGCCTCAGAGCACACTGTAGCAGCTGTTTTACTACAAAATAACGACCAAGGATGTGAGAAACCCATAGCCTTTTTTAGTAAAGAACTTAGAGATGCATCACTGAAATATAAAATCATGGAAAAACAGGCATTTGCACTTGTTAAAGCAATTAAGGACTTTAGAGTTTACATATTGTATTCTCATGTGGTAGCCTATGTACCAAACGCTATTGTCAAGGACATCCTGACTCAGGATGGAATTGAGGGCAAAAGAAGTAAATGGATTGCTACCATTTTAGAGTATGATATTGAAATAAAACCTACAAAACTGATAAAAGGACAGGGATTGACTAAAATCATGGCAGAAAAAAACTGCCAAGCCCTGGACATAAATGAATAGGATGACGAACAGGAGATGGCGACTCCACAAATCAGCCAGGCCTTCTTAGATTCCCCTTGGTATGTTGATATAATCTATGTGTTACAAAACCTGCAAGCTCCTCCAAGGTTGTCCAGAACAAAAAAATAGATTTTAAAGATGAAAGCTTTAAAGTTTTACATTTTAGATAGTTCTCTTTTTTGGAAAAATCATAAAGAAATCTTATTGAGTTGCTTACTAAAGAATGAAGCTGACAAAACACTTCAATATTTTCATGCAGGAAACTGTGTTGGACACCTTTATTGGAAATCGACTGCAGATAAGATCTTAAGGGTTGGTTTCTATTGGCCAACCTTGTTTGCTGATGTGAAAAAATTTGTTACCTCTTGCCATAAATGCCAAAATTTTGAGGGCAAGAGAAAACTATTACCTCTACCCCTGAAACCCATCTCTACTGAAAAACCATTCCAACAACGGGGTCTTGACTTCATTGAAGAAATCTACCCTTCCTCCTCTGGCCAACATAAATGGATCCTTACAGCCACTGATTACTTTACCAAATGGATAGAGGCCATACCTTCCAGACAGGCCACAGATACAGTGATCATAGTTTTCCTAGAAACCAATATACTATCCAGATTTGGCTGCCCCACAAAAATCATAACAGACAATGCTGCAGCTTTTAAATCAAGAAAGATGATCAGTTTTTGTAATAAATACCATATTACCTCAAGCCATTCAACAACCTATTACCCACAAGGGAATGGACTAGATGAGTCTTCCAACAAAAGCCTTATTAATATCATTAAAAAATTGTTGGAAGAAAATAAAAAGACTTGGCGTAAGAAACTGATAAATGCACTATGGGCAGATAGATTGACAACTAAAAAATCCATTGGCACCAGTCCTTATGAATTAGTCTATGGTATGGAGGCAGTATTCCCTTCATCATTGGGAGTTCCTGTTATGAAACTACTTCAAGAAGCTTATGTGGAACCCAATAATATCCAAAGGAGGATTAATCAGACCATCAATTTACAGCAGACCAGAGAGGAAGTGTATTAGAGATCCCAAATATGGCAGGAAAAGCTTAAGAAGATATTTGATAGAAGAACTAAAGCAGAAGATTTCCACCCTAGAGATAAAGTGCTGAGATGGGATTCCAGAAGAGAAGACAAGGGGAAACATGGGAAGTTTGACTTCCTATGGAAAGGACCATACATTATCCAGGCTCTACAAGGAAACAATACATATTATTTGAAGAACTTGGATGGTATAGCATCAGAAGAAGGAACAATCAATGGTCGAATGATAAAATATTAATTTGATCCTACCTATTAAATTTACCATGATGATTAACCTGTACATACTATATCCTTTGTAATGTCATAGTTTTGATTAGACAATGACTTTTGGAGTTCAAGCCCGAAGAGAAAGCCCTAAGCTTCAGAAGTGTCATTGTCATACATATAATAAAGTAGCAGGAAAAAGAAGATTACAAAATACAGTCAAAGTTATTCAGAGGCCATCTGATCTACTGTTTTTGACTTTTCACTAGGAAAAGCCATCCCCAAGTGGAGCCAGTGTTAGGCCCCTATACCAATAGGTGTCATATGTCATGATTGACTTGATGAGCTATGTAATATGTTCATACCTTTTCTTGTTGCAAAGGTTTTCCATATTTTCCAAAAATCAAAAAATTTAAAAAATGTAAAGAGGGTATACTTGAAAAGAAAAATCAAAGGGTAAAAAAGAATAAAGATGGTCAAAAAATGAAAGAAAATGAAGCCCAAACAAAAAAGACTAGGAAAGTGTGCAAGTCAAAATGCCACTACTTTTTCATTTTCTGTAATAAACAAATTGTGTGCAGCTTATCACTTATGCCACAATTCATGAATAGTCAAACTGTTTAAACTTGGCTCATTCATTTTTCAATTTCATGCTGTAGAAATAGAGAATAAAGATCTGACCAAACAGTTTAATCTTGGCATATAAGTTGATAGGTAGATTAAATAAAAAAGGAGCTCAATAGTTTAATTTGAGCCCTTGGATGTAATAAGTGTAGACTTAGGTAGGCTTGCCATGTAAAAGAAAAAGAAGATTTGATAAGGGTTTGCCAGTCTAAGTGCACCCAAATAAAGAAGAAAAAATGCTAGGTTAAAGTAGATAGGGTAGGTAGATGATATTGTAGAATGATACATGTGATGAATAATGTCTCTAAATGTGTTAATATTTCATTTTTCATCATAAGGCATACACTACATTGAAGACATCACAAGCAAAGCAAAGTCACAATGATTAACCCCCCTTCTAATTTTCCCTAATTATTCATTAATTTCCACTAGGGACTAAGGTATTTGCTAAATTGGAGGGGCTCAAAGCATTTCTCTGACTTCTGGAGGGATTGGACCCTCAGACCAATAATTTAAAAAGCCTAAGTACTTAGAATCATCCATAAACCATTCATTCACTTTTATAAGTCTTTTCCTAAGTAAAATCCTATTTTACTTAGGAAAAATACAAAGTATCACATAAAAAACCCCTTTCTTTCATTTAAGCCTAAGTTAAATGTACACTCTAAGGTTTTACTTGGCACTTTCATTACATCATCATATTAACTATTAACCTATTTAGTATATAACTCCCACATAATTTCACCTTTTCCCGTAATATGTAAATATATATAAAAACCCTGAAATATTAATATCCCACCCCATTGGTTAATTATAACCATAGGTATGTTTTAACTGGGATTACCTAGTTAACTTGTAACTAGTTAACAGCCCAATCCTCCGCTGCATTAATCAGGATTAATTAACCCTCACGGTTAATTAAGAACCCCCCCAACCAATCGTATTACCCCCGATACAATTAAACAAGTCTTAATTGGATTGGGCCCGCCGCAGTTAAAGCTCTGTCGTAGCACACCTCACGTCCACCATCTGATCACGCCTCCATCATCCAACGGTCATTGTTGATATCGCACAACCCTTGGTGACCGCACGTTAATGCGCGATCACCCAGCGGTTTTTACACTGTACCCCCACCACATGCTGCAAATCTTGTGGGATCGTTGAATCCCAGCCGAATACCGCCCGACCCCAAAAGCGGTATGGTACCATACCACTTACCTCCCTCTGCATACAACAAAACATCTTTTCCCACGCATGTCATCTGCCCAAATAACAAAAAAACCCCGCTAACCTTGACTTTGTGAATAAAATCGATGAAATGTCGTTTTCATTTTTTCATATGGCAAACTGTGTTGCCATGAAAAGAACGTCGAGGTCAACTGTACAAGCTTTCCAACTGCCACCTGGTTAAGAAACTTGCAGCAACGTAGCTTGGAGCCTGTTATCCATCCTGTCATTGCACTGTTCACTTCCCTAATACAGATATTTATCCAATTTCAACCAAAATCGTTTAAGTTTTGGTTTTACACTGTAGATTCCGCAGAAAAAAAGCCAAATTCACTATAAATTCAGTCTTTATTTCACCGTATAAGTTCCCACACCTGCTATTTTGCCCATTTTTCACAAAAAACCCAAATTCCTTTCGGAATCCACAAGAACCAAAAATGGAAACCCCCGCTATTTTGAATGTCACACAATCAATGCCCCTCATAAGGACCAAGACTATCTGCCTCTTGCAGATAAAGACTCTCAAATAAAGAACCTATCCCCTGAACAGAATCACCTTAAGGTCTTTTGTCAAGCCAAAGACAACTATCTAAATGGCTTAGACATCTTGGGACTATGGGAATCCAACCTTTCCATGTATTTTCTTCCCACAGTTCATGTTTTCCCTGATATAATTCATCAATGTTGTGCTAATTATGACCCTAACTGCAGATCTGTTATGTCCCCAAGTCAAACAGTCCTATTCTCCATAACAGCTGCCTCCATTAATAAAATGTTGCAATTTTCTCCTGGTCAAGCTCTTACTCCCCTTTCAGTTGGTCATTTACTTGAGAAATCCACTAAACTATCACAATCAGAACTTATTCGCATCTGTCACACCTTCATGTTAGAAAAACATCAGCCCAAAGGCCCACCCCCTTATGGACAGACCTTCTTCACAGATATGGGAAGAATTATAGTGGATGTGATATCTTTAGTTATGGGATTTAACACTAGTGAATGCGTTGATGAGGTAACCCTAGTGTTATTGTAAATCTTTACTCCTGGACAACCCCCTATTGTTAAATATGACTATGCCTCCTATATCGCCAATAAAATTCATGATCAATTCCTGAGATTGGACAATGAAGGAGTCTTCAAATACACCACTTTCATCTATCATCTTATGTTATATTATCAGTTAGATAATTTCCCTTTCCATGTCAAGAAACTTGAAAACAAAGGAAATCCAAGGTCTATTATCTTTTGGAGTCCCATTTTCCATAAATCCCTTGACACCCCTTATACCTACAATGAGTTCATTGATCTATTTGTGCATCCAGCAACCACCTTATTGACATGAGTTTCCCCTCCTAGGATCAGTGGTGATATAAAGAAGATCCTCCAACTCTCCAAGCAGTACAGAATAGGTGATTGGTACCTATATAGGAAACATACAGAAATCATGATTTATGGGTGTGAGCTCTGCCCTTTTAAACTATCAAAGTATGTTCCAATGAGACTGTTTACATTAGAATACTTCAGGCAAATGATAAATTCAGACTTGGTTCATTTTTATAATGTCAAGAAGAAAGCTCAGCTTAGAATCAAGAATCAGTTAAGCCCTTTTTCTTGCAACACTAGAGAAGCATGGAGAGAAGCATAAATAATTTTAGAAGATCATCTTAAGTTAAAAAAGAGTTTTGGGTGGATATCATAAGACCCTAACAACTTTATATGTGATAGAAGAATGAAGAACATATTGTCACCATACATTCACCATAGGATTCTAGAGATTGAACAATTCACAAATATGGATGAATGGAGGGAAGAGACCCTAGTAGAAAATGATAATGAACTGAGAATGTTATGAGAGATCTTGAGAAAAAACTTGACCTGGATTCTTTTGGGCAGGTACAAAGATCAGGAATTGGTGCATTTACTGCTGGAACCTCTCAACAACCTTCATAGGAAACCAGCATACCAGCCACAGGAACATCAAAAGGAAAGGAGTTAGAGACCAACATTCAAACCACAGAATAGTCTACAATGTCAAAATAGCCTGAAGCTTCCAAATAAAAGTCCTAAATGCTAACTCCTCCAACTCAAACCAATGTAGAAGAAACTCCAAACTTATAGACTCATTTGAATGAGGAAATAAATAAAAAGAGAGACAGGGAAGTAGCTACCCCTGCCAGTGGACCCTCAGAGCAGCCTGGTACAAAAAGGCAAAGGTTAAATCCCATTTCAGAGGATGAATTGTTTAAAGAGAAAACGGATAGTCAAAGGAAAGAAGGAGTAGATAGCCAACATACTTTTCTAGTGGGAGAAACATCCACTAGCTCATAGAGATAGGAGCTAGAATGGCAGGAAAGTGCAGAGGTATCATCTTTTAGGTCACCAGGGAAAGATGCCTTAGATATCAAGAAAACATTTACAGAAATAAAAGCCAGGAATGATCCATTGAGGCTTCAAATTTACAATGAATATTTGAAAATGGCCCCCACAAATCAACAGAGATTAATGTCAACCTATGACATTAAAGAGGACAAAATGATAATGAGCTACTTCAAGCCTAAAATGCAACAACCTCAATCAGCAACAGATTATCTCAGAACAAATTTGGAGGTTATGGAAAAGGATATTTATCCTATGGATTATATTGAATTGCATAAACAAACTAGAGAAATGATTTATTCAACCTTGACTGGTAAGGCAATGATGGCCCATAGGCTACAAAATTCTTTGGATAATACAACTGCCCAACTACATTTGGAGAAAGCCTCCTCCCAAGCTAAATATAACAAAATAAAGTCTTTAGAAGAAATCATTATTAGTTTGGGACATGATCCCAAAGATGTGAAGGGTGTAGAAGCATTAATCAAAAAGAAAAATGAAGATATTGCTACCTTGAGGAAGCAGCTAAAGCTACCTCCTTTAAGGCATCCATAGACTGATGAGATCATGATACAAAAATTTGAAGACGAGCTGATGGATTTACTCTTAAAACTTAATGAATGACTGAATAAAACTAAGAAAGAACTAGAAAAAGCATTGAAGGACAAGCAGGGAGAGTCGACCTCTCAGCCTCCCAATGTGATATCGTTAGTCTCAATAGCAGTTCCTTCTACACTTGGAGCAGCATTAGCACCAAACATCCCAGCAGCCACAGCAGATGTGGTCACAGATACAACAACAGTAGGAACAACACAGGGTAGCACTACCAATTTGAGCACATAGGAACTAATAAAGTAAATGGATTACATGAAATTACAAGTTTCAGAGCTAAAACAGGTAAAAGAATAGTTTGCTAAGCTGGAACGAAGCTATTATCTCTCAAAGATAAATGTTGCAGAAAAGACAAGAGAGATTAAAGGGTTGGAAACAAAGTGAAATCATTAGAAAAGGATCTTACTTTTGACAAGCCTCTGGTAGAAATTAAGAAAATTCTTTGGGCCAACATCACTCAATCCATAAATGATGTTTGGCCATCCATCCAAGTAATTTTTGAGCAGATTGATCTAATAAAGGCAGCACAAGAAATCCAAAGGACAAGAGCAGAATTAGGAAAAATGTCTAAGGAAGCCAACAGGCTCATACATTTTCTGAATACTAAGAATAAGGACCAGCTGGAAGAACATGGCATTAAAGACAGAACAAAGACCATTTTAAAAATCAAAAGGGTATTAACCAAAAGAAATTTGATGCAAAATTTAGAAAGAAGATGCAATGACATGCAGGCAGAGGTTAATACTTTTATGGAGAAATTTGCCATTTTGTAGAGTAAAGGGCTACCCAGTCCTTTAGTGATTAATGACAGATTAATGAGGCATAAATACTATCTGGATAAATTAAATCAATATGTAGGCCATCAAGCAAGTTCATCAACAAGTGTCTTAGGAATAAAAGCACTCCCTACAAGCAGAGTTCTCTGTGACAGCCTAGATAACTTATTCTATGTTGATCATGAACTAAAGCACTTATTCCTAATTCAGCCTACATTCTTCAGGTACACAGAAATAGATGAAACCCTCCGAATGCTCGAGAAAACAAGAATACCATAGCCACAATGGTGGGAAGAAATGCTTGAAATTTTGTAATTTATCTTTAGTAAAAGATGAATTTTTGTTTTTACTACAGTCAATGAGGGTAAAGAGGATGAACAAAGATCAAACAGGCAAAGAGTATCAGATGCAGGTAAAGTGTATCAGTAGGAAGATAAAAATAGAGCAGCCAGCACAGAGTTACACCAAGGATAGCAAGAGACCAAATCATAGGTCCTAACTCCAGCACATTCTCAAGAATAGGGACGGCAAACCATTCGATTACCTTATCTGTCATCTACGAAGTCTTCTGGCCCTATTTTCTTGTAAAATATGATTAGTCATCTCAGTTTATATCTCACTTAGTTATGAGATATTTCATTGTAAAGTTTTTTGTATAAATACACCCCCATTCAGAGTATTGGGGGTGGATTCTTTGACATTGCTGTAAAACTGATTATTTTGGAATAAAAAGTGCGGCTGGACAAATTTTTCATGGCTGGCTGGATGAAGGATTCATATAAAGGACTTTTCACAGGATTCATGTGTTCGAAATCAAACAAATAAGTATATTATATCTCATGTGTTAATGTTTTCTGGTTTATTATATTCATTATGTTCCATATCTTAAGTATTAAAACGAAAAAGAATAATTCAGAAAGTGCTTAAGTGCAATCTGTCTTCAATCATTTTTGTTCTCAATGTTTTCTTCTAAACTACCATAAACAGTGAATTCTTAATTGCTCATGTTTCTTGGTTTAATCGTTTTAATCCTTTAGTAAAGAATTCTTAATTTCTCTTTATTAATGGTTAGTCATGTTCTACTTTCTTAAAGTATGTTGAAGGATTCTTAATTTCCCTTTAACCCTTTAAGTTCATCCCATCTCTTCAAGTCACTATTTTTTCCCTGTTCAACTATCTTGCCTTGTGAAGCCCTCCATTATTGAGAAACCAAATCTAGTTGAGCCATTTTCCCTGACTCCATTAGCCCAATGGACTAAACTATTTAGTTCTACCCCTTTGCTATTGAACTTCACCAACAAATTCAAACAAAACCCCAACCTCTAATAACTAGCCTAAAACCTTTTAAAACAGAGCTAAAATTGAAAGAGAGAGCCCTCTCTAGATACGGAATGGTTAGATTCTGTATCTAAAAGATTGGTTTGTGGTTACCTTGGATCCCTTTCCTCTTCTTACAACTTCTAGGAAAATTTGAGTGATAACAGTAGGGTTAAAGAAATATTATACACACTTAATTTACTTCTAGCACAAACTGAAAAATATTGCCAATAACAATATTGCAATAAAAGAAATCTAGCATGTGCTAAATTTCCTTCTAACACAATCACATGCAAAATTCCAATAACAACATTGCAAGGTCAAAGAATTATAGCATATTTCCTTCTAGCACAAACAACCAAATTTCCAACCACAACATTGCATTGTGAAAGAAATCTAGTGCATGTTAAATTTCCTTATAGCTCAAACACAAACACATAAAAACAATGTAAGGTGAAAAAAATCTAACATGTGTTATATTTACATTTAGCAAAAACACAAGCCTGTTGCCAACACCAACATTATCAAGCAAAAGAAAGCTAACACATGCTAGATTTCATTCTATCATACACAAGTGTATTGCTAATAACAACATTGTAAGATGAAAGAAATCTAACGAATGTTATATTTTCTTTAGCACAAATAAGCACATAACAACTTTAACCCTTAGTAGCTCCCACACACATACTTTTATTTTCATGTTGGGTTTTTGACACGTAACACCCCTCAAGTCATTTCATGGACTTTTTTGAGAAGCCAATGCACATTTATCATAATTATTAAGTTATATGAAACCCACTTTGTATGCACATGGGGTCTTAACCCCCATACTCTTTTCATCTTATTTGGTTTGCAGTGCTAATGCGTTTATTAGTGTGCATGAAATATCATATTTGCAACACCAGACTTTTGAGCCTCAAAACTTATAAAAGCATATGCACATCAGTACTCTGGTCCCAAAACATATACACATACACACACATGGGCATGATACCCCTACTAGCCTAATCTTTGCATGTACATGTTATTTACAATCGAGGGGTTGGAACTGGGGTGTTAGAAAAATCATCCAACATAGAAAAAAATTTAGAACCTAAAATACACTAGAGGATGTGTGCCAGGGTTGGAACAAGGTAGTTATATTTATCTAATGCTTTATTGATATTTTTGAAATCAATGAAAATCTCGATTTCTCCATTCTTATTCCTAACAGGGACCATATTGGATACCCATAGGGAATGATGAATGATACAAAATATTTCTCCTCTTATATCCATTTTCATTTGTTATTATATTGTTGAATACATATCTAAGAATGTTTGTTGAATAGGATTATATATTTTTTGAATGATATCACATCCTGAATGATTTTAGTTTCATGGGTCTTTGAATCAGTGTAATTCTATGAGAAAAAAATATTTATAATTCCTTAAGGAAATGAAAAAAAGTAGCCCTCTCAATAGGCATGTATCCAATACCTAGATTAATATTTTGTGGCTATTATTTGTTACAGAGATTCGAACCACATATTTAAGAAATAAGTTCTCACTCTTTGGTTTTTCATCTAGAGGCAATGTATTAATTTGTTGATCACAATGTCAATTTTCATCAATGGTTGATCCCCTAAAAGTATCTCCCTATATGATGAATTCTAAAATAGGGGCATCATCATCAAAAAATATCTAGTTTGGAATTTTGTTTGGTATAGAAGGTCTGGAAAATTGTTCATTAGAAAACATGTCCATAGAAAAGTTTACCAATGGCATAAATATAGGAGTTGTGTTTGGAAGTAAATTTGCATTTGCATTTTGACTTCAATGTACATAATTAATATTGAATGTTTCAAAATTAGAAATAATAAACCATGCCTCATCTCTATAATTCTTAAGGTGATTAAAATACAATGAATTGAATTTCCTAAATGTTTGATAACTATTTGTAAATCCTTATTAGTTGGAGCTATTTAACATCCAAATATATCACTTTTTTAAGGCATTGTATCAAATCCTCATACTTAGCGACATTATTTGTGCATGGGAAATACAAGTGACAAGAAATCAAATATTTGTATCCTTTAAGATCTCTAAGAGTGCATCTAGACCTTGCTCATGAAATCAACTTAGAGCCATCAAAAAATAAAAACCATACATTTTAATTTACATCTAAATTTAGTAATTTTGAAAATAATTGTGTACATGTTCTTACATAATTACACTGATAGGCGTTCTCTTTGTTGGCTTGGGGTGGGAAAACATTGTTCACCCTTGGCCAATGGGAAAACTTAAATTTCACCCTTCTAACCAATGAAAATTTTCCATTTGTACAAATTTCTTTCGGCATGTTTTGTCCTACCTGCGTGTTTCTACAACTCTTTATGGCATCCTCTAACCTGTTTTGAAACCTTCTACTACTCTCTGGCAAGTTGTACTTGTTAATTTTAGGTATGTTCTATGCTGAGAGAAAATTTACTTCAATTTTCCATATTAGCTCAATATCAATTCCAGAGTAGCAATCACATTTAGCATGATAGTAAAATGTAGATATAACATAAACATAAATCGCAAAAAATAAGCCAATACAAGAGGACACAAGTCGTGGTGCCAGCCAGGGACAGACCCTAATCTGGGGAAACCCTTGATCAATTCTTCTTATGTTATTCAATAGCTCAACAGAGATCTTCACTAAGAATATAACACATGAGGTAGCTGATTTGAACTCAGGTGAAGGCATATTGCTTCAATTGATTCTCCAAGGTGTTTCCATCACCATGCTGCACCCATCACAGTGTTGCACCCATCATTGTGCTGCACCCATAACTGATTTGTTCTCATCACTGTGTTGCTCCCATCACTGAGTTTAACCCATCACTGTGTTGCACTTCATTACACTATGTTGCACTCATCATACTACATACAATCATCATTGCACTGCACCCATCATGTTGCACTTCATCATCACTATGTTGCACCATGCTGCACTATGTAGCACTATGTTGCACCATTCATCATCATTATGTTGCACCATTGTCATGCTACACTATGATGCACCATTCATCATCATTATGCTGCACCATTCATCATCACTATGTTGCGCCCATCATGCTGCACTTCATCATCACTACGTTGCACCATTCATGTTGCACGATGTTGTACCATTCATGTTGCACTTTCATCAAAACTGTCATGGAACAGCCTTACCTGCTTGCTATGGCTTGTAACCTAGCAAAGCATCTAGCTACCAAGTTCTTAAATGGTAGCGATACCCTCAGATTTCTAATGTAGAGACAGTTGCCCCCAACTTACCTATGCCTTAGAACAATTATAATTAACATTGTTGCTGCTAGGCTTCCTTTGCAACGTTATCTGTATTTGTGACAACGAATTAAATCTTCTTCAGGCCTGAGATTAGAGCCTCTTCTAGGCCTCCTTCCTATGGCTTAGGGTAGTGTATGAATAGCATATAGAAGGCTAAGTATATGCATCCTCCTTGACTACGGCCATAGTGTTTAGGGCACTCAAGGACAACGTTAGGGTGACAGTGTATTCCCTATCATTAGGTCAGCTTATAGATCTCAATTCAGTGGATAGAGTCTCCATTATGACAACGAACATTAGGAGTTTTTCAAACATTAGATTAAGGCTCTCTTTTACTGCGTTATGAGGGTCCCTTGTAACAACAGATTGTGACTAGCAACTAGGGCATTTAGGCTTATCCTTCAACTGAGTGTAAGCCTATTTTATGAGAGCTTACACTTCACTACCCTCCTTGACATCGTTGTGTGTGCAACTAGGGCTTAGGACTTTAGGGCAGCGTTAGAAGCCTATCTTCATAACTGTGTTAGGCCTTCATCTCCATGCCAACATTAGGAGCTAGGGCATCTTCTCTTAGGGCAACATATTCTCTTAAGAACTCTTACTTCCACTAAAACCAAAACAAGTGGGGAGGAAGCGATCACAAGAGGTGTGAGTGTGTGTCTCAAATGACTTGTAAACCTCTTCTATTTATAGTAAAACGTTGAAGATAGATGGGGTGATTTGGTTGTTTGCCGACCTTGACGAATTGTCACATAACGCAATTAAATTCATATCTCCATGAATACATGTTAGAATCGAATGATTTTTAGATCAATCCTACACCTCTCGATGAGAGGAATCTAGGAAAAATATCAGCTTCCATGAATAAGTAGACCCACATGGAGTTTGGCCCTAGTTGCCAATTTTAACATTACCCTTCTCCTTCCCGCTGTTCAGTCTATCACCGTCCACCATACCATGCCTTCAGCATTGAATTATTGCACTGGGCATAGGGTATTAGTTGCAATTGCCACAGAAAACAACGGAAAACAGATTGTAACCTAACTCTTATCTAAAGGATTCAATATCAGGGTTGGTGTTTGCAATGTGGACAGTGCCAAGAACAGGGTGTTGCTTAACTGAGTGAAGCAATGGGAAATGTTGAAGCTGCCATCAATGCAACGAGGTTCTGCTCTTTTTTGGATTTTCTAGCTCCTTTTTTATGCATGCTAGATTTTACAGCTCTATCATGTTTACAACATTTACCTAACGAAGTGTGGATGTGTAATAATTGTACAACATTGAAAGACCTAAGTTCCTCTTCTCCCCATTGATTACCTCTGTCTTCACTATTCCAGAGATCTAACGCAGGTGCCAAGCATAAGGTTAAGACTTTTTTCATCATAAGCCTTGGATTCGCAATTTCCCATTACTCCTTTTTAGAATAGCAATTGATAGGTTTAGCAATCTCAGTTTTTGGGTATCTGGGTACTCAACAAACTATTGATTTACTGTGTGAAAAGGAAGTGGGTCTAATCAAGCACGTCTTCTGTAGGATAGAATTTGGGAGGGTTTTCATCAGATTTGGGCACCTGTGGTTGTTTGACATGCAGGGGAAAAATGCCCCATTATTTTCCTTGAGGGCCCAAATACCTCTTTTGTGATACATTTTCGATTGTTTGGCATGCTGGGAAAAACTGCCCCCGTTCTTTTCCTTGAGGGCCCAAATACCCCTTTTGTGATACATTTTCGATGTGGAAAAACAACCTACTCCCCTTATCAGTGCTTTGTTTCTTGAAACCCTCTACTTCCCATGGTAATCTCTCCTTCTGCTGCTGTAGCAATCTCTTCCTCTGATAGAAGCTACAGAAGATGGCTTACTATGAAATGCTACAATTTTACTACTAGTGTTTCGGATTTAAAAAGGGTTTGGTGGACCTAGTTTGGTAATAAAAACATGTGTAGAAAGTAGTGGTTTTTCTTTATACGCCAAGTTTGGTCCCTTGGATCCTAATATAACATGCATTGAGTTTCAAACGACCTTGCCTCCAAAGAAAAAAGAAGACCAAAGAGTCCTAGATGTTGAAGCCCTAAAGGCATTATAATTTGTTCCTGATATGACGCAGTGTTTGGCTGCGAGGTTTAGTTTGAGATTAGGAACGTAGCCACATGGTGTAAACTTCCTAGCTAATGTGAATACAATATACCCCACTACTAAATTTTCAGCATATAGATAGGTAAATACACAAATAATGCAAATATAAATTGTGTCATAGCTTTCCTTCCTGCTGTGAGTAAATTGCATTAAAAGATTCCTTGGTTTTAGCAAATAAATGACACCTTTTCAAGTGCATGTAGCACAAACAACTGGCTATAGAATTTCCAAGCCTTTTTAGTGTAAAAGTGATGGTTATGTTCTGAACTTGGAATACCCGTGTAAACAAAGATAGAAACCCAAATCTAAAGCCATATGGCCAACATACAAGTATAGACATGAATATTGTTATGTAGATGCAAACCAATTCTTTTAAGCATTTTGTAAATTAGTTTTCATTCAAACACATAACAACGTCAAAGTTATACGTTTTGAGTCATAATTAAGAGAGGATTGTTATTAAGAAAAATTCACAAATGCTTACTTTGCATCTATAGTCATCATCAAAAGAATAAACCAACTCTGTTGTGCATGTACAAGAAAATTCATTTAGAAATTTCATAAAAAATTAAGTCTCTTGTCCAACCAATAAAGGCCAGTTTGTACTGGTTAGGTACCAGTCTAGTCAACAGGCTGGTTAAATACCACGCCCAGTCTAACAGGGCGATTTGACCAGTTCTAATTCTAACAGGACCTGCATATGAAAAAGCATTCAAACAATTGCATTGCTTTTTGATGTTGAATAATAAGACCCTAGTTCATGTTTCTACTCAGACAAACCACTAGAACACTTGCATGATAAAGATAGGATAGACACCCAGGGGGTCTATCAAAAATTCTCCAGACCTAAAGATAAATTACTAACACTTTTCATTGTGTGAGACTGAGAAAGGGAAGCAAAAACACAGACTAAAATTTTAAATTGTAAACAATGAAAAAACATGGAAAGTTTTACTTCTACTATCACTTCAATGATCAATAAACAACCTCCTCCAGTCTCTTAAGAAGACCCTCAAGTCTGTTTAAGACTTATTAGTGATTGTCCTGCCATATCTCTCAACGTGGCTCTCAAAGGTAGAGAGTGAAATATTGATATGGATATATGCGGGTAATGAAATTTCTTGAAATAAAGATGCACATTCAGCACTTAGAAGCATCGAAACCCACAATGGAAAGCTCACATATAGGGAAAATATTTCCTTGCATGACTAGAACAAAGCATGTTGTACAATATGGACAGGACACATCCTTCTGATTGACCATTGTATATAGGTGTAAAAGTTGTGGCACCACCAACAAAAGGCTTTCTGAAGTCAAAATCATAATGCAATTTTTTGGCATCCTGCAGTTGCCTTTCACATGCCTACAGAACTTCTTGTATCTTTGTTGAATGGTTTGCAGTGGTTCACTTTCCAATATTCATCAAGAAAAGTTAGCTGTTGTACTAAAGCTCCATCCCTTATAAGAAACACCCATCGTATTCAGCGAATCCAACCTCAAATGGAATTTTTGAAGGTTGCTATGATTAAAATAAACTACAAGATCTTTCTATTGAAGAGTATCATCCTTAACATGCTTTCTCTTGAATTGCATCTAAAGACCCAGAACACAACTGCAAGCTCACATATAGCACATAGATTTCCCTTTATGATTGGAATAAAGTGTGGTGTACAATGAGGATAGGACACATACTTCTGACCATGGTATAGAGGTGTAAAAGTTGCTCCAAAAATAACAAAAGGATTTCTGATGTCATAATTCAGTGTTTTTAGCATCTTGCAACTACCTCCCACATGCCTGTAGAACTTGTTGGGCCTTTGTTGCATGGTTTGCAGCGAGCTCATTCGCCAGCAGTTGTCAAGCCAAGTTAGTAGTTGTATTGAATTTCCCTAGCAAACACCTATGGTGTTCAACAAAGCCAACCTCAAATGGACTTTCTGAATGTTTCAATGAGTAAAATAGGCTACAAGCTCTTGTTGTTTGACAGTATGATCCTTAACTTCCTCTTGAACCCAATTTGAAGACCCATAACACATTCTTTATCAATTCCAATCAATTTCTTCACCTTCTCAACCTCCAAAACGGAATCTACATCAATGACTAGAATTGCGTGCAAGATTCCAAGAAATAACCTTATTGCTTCACTAAGCTTTCCATCTGTTGTGGCTTTGTAAGCTAACTTCCCATTTGTTGTGGCTTTGTAAGCTAGTCTAAGTTTCTCATATATTAGAAAAAGCTTAAATACCAAAGCTCATAGACCTCTGACATTTGAGCTAGTAGTCTCACTCTAGCTTCCCTCTATTGCTAAGAAGACCACAGTGTAGAAACAAATGTAGGGAGGTATGTATGGCTTCCCATGTAAAGATCCAAAAACAAAGGTTTTAACTTTTAATGGAGTGAAATTCTTAATACCAAGTTGTTGACTTGAGAGCTGCATCGCCATATTAATGTTACTAGAAGCTACATTATCACCTGCAAGAAAATATTTTCTGTATCCATATTTGAATTACAGGCATACATGGTGATGGCGTAACTAATGACATTATAAGTTGTACCTGAAACATTTGTAGCTTAGATATCTGTAGGGAGCTTCAAATCTTCTACACCCCATCCTACCTCATTGTCATTGTCTCCTCTCACTTCTCTATCATCGACCACTACAACCTCGCCATTTTGTTTTTCAACTCTAGAAGTGTCAAGGTCTTAACCCCTATTGGTTGTAGTTCCTTCATCCTCTTCTTTATGGACTGCACCCCCTACATTATCCAACCCACCATAAGTGTCAAGGTCTTAACCCCTATTGGCTGCAACTCCTTCATCCTCTTCTTCATGAACTGCAACCCCTGCATTATCCAACCCACCCTCAAAAGGGCCTTTGGTAACCCTTAATAACAGCCATTCATGATAGCGACAAATTGATGGAGGAGGCACAATAATTGATTATTTCTTTCCAGATGGCAGAGTGGGCATATTTCCACCTAACTATTAAGTACAAGCATATCAACAATCTCTGTAAGCCCATGAACTGTTTCACTCACATATGGGCATTGTGAAACTGTCCCATAACATCATTTTATATTAATGCAATCCCCAACATCTTCAAAAACGTATCAATATCGTCCATGAAAAGATACAAAATGAAAGCCTTTCAAAATTATTTAATCTTTGGTAAGCATATTCGACATTGACAACATTTCCTTATCAAAGGGCCTTAGTTCCAACTGTATACCAATGACCTTAACATCTCTCTGTTTTGCGGAAGCAACACCAATTTGAATAGTTTCACCCTACACTGCTAAGTTAAATCATGCCTTCTCGTCTTTGAAAAAATGAAGAGCCGCCTCTGGGAAGCCCTTCACATACAGCTAAGCAATCACTGCGTGTCCACAAATTAGTTCCTAATCATGCTCATAACATTGTCATACTTCCTTTTTATCAATGTTAGATTGAATATATACTCATGCATCAATCTGTATGACACGGTTATTTCCAACTCATTCATGCAATTGACAAAATTATCAGACACTTTCATTATACATACTTGAACATCAAGTGTTCCAATAAGGCCACCATTTCTTTTTGGAAGACAACAAAGCACAATTGTCACCCTGAGCACCACTCTTAAGTTTTAACACAAATAACCTTATGCAGAGAACAATGTACAAGCTCCTTGGTTCCAATGATGATTGCATGCTTGCTCAGCAAGGCTACATTTTTCATGTCATCTGACTAAATGTATTTAACAAATGGAATATGGAGCTCCCCAAGTACAATCCTCTGTTGCAAACCAAGGTCGTTGTCTTTTCTTCTTGCATTGTGTCACTCTTCTGTCCCAACACTATCTTCTATCCTAAGAAGAAGGTTTTATGTTCCTGCACATAAAATTGTATCCACAATTACTGGACAACTAGACTTCTTAATCACCTTATTTATGCGATTTTTATCACTTGGTTATGACTCATGTCAGTGACTGTCGATTGATTGCAAGCAAAAAAGGCAGTAGGTCCTCCAAGTCGTTGTCTTTTCTTCCTACAATGTGTCACTTCTCCTAAGTCCCAACACTATCCTCTGGCCCAAGAATAAGCTCATATCACCCACCATCAACATCCAAATGTATTAGGACAACATTCTCCATGGGGCTAAACAACAATGATCATCATCCTTGATCCAATTCATGGATCCAACCCTTCTTATATGTATAAGTTGAGAGTATTTTTGAGTTGCAAATTGATGAGAAAACAAAAAATGGTCATTGTTACAGTATAGGGTGCCCTCAGAAACAAAAAAAGCAGATCTTTCTCTTTATAACTTGAAAACAATCATCCCACGGTCATGCCCAACAACATGAAGATTCATATCAAGATGTGCTACAAGGATCCAGAAGCAATCATGGTCTCTATGAAATGTTTGGACACCTCTACAATACTTGGATACATCTCAAACTCAGATACTTTTATCTTCTAAATTTTAACAATAATGTCGTGGTGTGGATGGAACATCACACAGGACATATAGTTCCCATGCCCTCTTAAAATATCCAACTTCCCAAGCTTGGTACTTGAGAACAAAAAACATACTAACTTTTCACAAATGAATTATCTACAAATTTTTCACGTGCCCTCCTAAAGTATTCAACTTCCCAGGCCTTGATCTCTGAGAACAAAACTAACTTTTCACAAATGAATTATCTACAAAATTTTCACATCCCTCTTAAATTATCCAACTTCCTAGGCCTTGGTATCCGAGACCAAAACAAACTAACTTTTCACAAATGAATTACATGCAAACTGAGATGCTACTCAAGAAAGAGGAGTAACAGACAAAGAAGAAGAAGAAGAAGAAGAAGAAGTTAATATATCTCTAATGAAATAGATATAACTTCACCAAGCAATTGAATCTGCATGCCATTCAATCTACTTGGTGACCATCTACTCCTGACACAATCAATGGCAAGCTGGGATGAAAAGCAGCAGCCTAGTTCACTCCACGTTCATGACATTCTAAAACATATTTGACAACAACATCACCCTCTCCAAAAATATCTGTGTTCATTTGTGTTTGCCTTAATATCATTAGCAGATGGTTTTCCTCCTAGGAGCACAAATATCCCATACACAATCAGTCTAATCCAAGGGGCTTCAAATGACCAAATCTTCCTTAGGATGAAAAGAAACACACATTACACAAAAAATGTCGCCAATAAGGTCAAATACAAGTTCAAGATTGCCAGTTCCATATCATTATTGCTTGTTCATCATTGTCACTGACAATCTAATGATACTCATTGTGGAACTTAACTCTTCGGATATAGGCAGCGGTGCATATTGTAGTTCCATATATTGATCTTAAATACATTCCCTGTAACATTAACAAGTAAATTGGAATTATAACAACTTTTTATAATTGTATTTCTGACTGTTATGTTAGGTGACTTGTAGTTAATATCATTTACAATTGAATAAATTACTCTTTAGATGTCTTAAATATACATGCATAATGCCTACATAAGAAGCTACATGGCTGGGAAGCTTCGCTAAACCTACCAATTCTAAAATAACGTTTTTCCTTGGATGGGAGAGGGTGGTATTTTTTCTTGCAAGTCTCCTTTGGCTAAGTGGCTGCACTATGAGAGGCATTTCTAAGCCTGCCAAATCACCAAGGACTTGTCATCTGGCCCAATCCCCGCCCATTCAGAAGGTTTAAAACTAGGTATACTAGTTTGATTAGCTTGCGACCTTTTTCCTTGCGTGTAATTTCTCACCCCACCCTCCATCCTGTAGTGAGACTGAGATATTCCTCATAGCTCCAAACAGAAATTGACTCTATTCCTCATAGCTCATGAAGAAGAGCTCCAAACAACAATTGACTCACAAATAAGGAAAGATAACATTTTCTTCTCAACCACCCAAGCTAGACCCAATTGACACCACTACAAAACTTGCCACTAGACGTGTGTAATTTCCAGATATTTTACAATACAAAGCAAGTAAAGGTAATCTCCTAGTTGATCCATGAAAATTTTGGCAAAATACATGAGGGACTCACACAACACCAGTGTGTTCAAGACCCTCTTCATGTCACCAAGGTGTTAGACACCCACCATTCCAGGATATAAAAATGTATTCATTGAAACCAATATCAATCATCCAATTGATGGAACTACTGAAAAATGAACCTTGGTGATCAGTTTCAAAGTGCTGCTCAATCTATGAAATACATAAAAAAAGAGGTTCACATGGACCACAAAACATGCAATAAATATCCAAGCTAGTTGGCTTTCCTACAGACACAAACACGGCTGAGCCTTGTGAAAATTTACTCCTCTAACCGACCCATCATGCTCATCAAATCTATCAATGTTCCCATCTGATAATGCCATAACTGGATAACCCCACCATGAAGACTCGCTAGGATCCATGGCCTTTTCATATAAAAGCTTAACTCCTTTACCCAGTTACTCTGGGACTCGAATTTCATTGACATTGCAAATGATCTTGTAGCCTATATACCATAAAAGGGGTTGAATCAACATACAGAACCAGTACAAACCCTAGAACAAACCCCACATGCAATTTCATGAATGATCCAAACCATTTGCCCCATATTTATGTGGTATTGTAGTGATGCGTTATTATTTCTCCTTTAAGGTTCTTATTTATAACAAATGTTTTGAGGCATTCCCCTCCTTTATGGGGAGAAATTGGTTAATGTGAATTTTATAGATAGCCCTGCTCTCACTACAAATCTCATTCAATCGTTTAGTGGAGGGAATGACACAATGTCTTGATATCATCACTACATCAACAGGCATCATGGCTAATCAAGAAAAGATAGAGGCCTTTATTATTTGGGCAGGGAGACTTTCTAGAATGACTTGTTAATTAGGGGATTATTGTTTCTTAAGAGAACTTAAGGTTGGGTTCCCTCACTTGCCTTGAGAGTTCCTCTTCATAGAAACTTGAGGTAAGTGAATTCAAAGAATCTCTTCAAGTTATGATCATTTATGTCTTATTTATGTTCACGATGCATATGCTGGTAATGCAATCGTTGTTGTTAAGGAGAATTTTGTAGCTCTCTCAATAAAGGAAATCATTTTCCTTTTCTACAGGTAAATCCCTTTACTAGTGAGGGAAGGATATTCCTTTCCTCTAACTCAAGGAATCACCTTGCCAATATAAAATGAAATTCGTTTTCTTACAAAATATTAGAGAAGTATAAATCTAAAAAATAATTAAAAATTAATTTGAAGAACGAACTTGAGAATTGGTTGAAACATGTTCTTGAGATGAGATCCTAGAAAGAAGCAAAGCATAGTTAATCATTCAAAAAGAATGACTTATGGAGACAAAAATGATAACTACCAGTACTACAAAAAAGTCTTTTGGGAGGGTCATATGCTACCTCCAAAAGTGGGAATTAGAAGTAGTTTTAGCATTAGTTGCAGTTTTTTAAACCCTCACTCACCCCTCCCCTTCTCAGCGGCCCCTAAAAGCATCACCTCTAAAAGTCAAGCCTTTTAGGGGCAATTTTTTAAGAGAGATGAATTGCCCCCAAATGTGTCACTTTTCAAAGGGGGTTCCAAACTTAAAAAATGACTTTTGGGTGCAATTTTTTAGAACCCCCTGCCCCTCCCTTCAAAGCATCACCTCTAAATGTCAAGCCTTTTAGGGAAGGTATTTGAAGAGATAATGTTAATGGGTAGCCCAAATGGTTGGTTGAAGCCCCCCTGCCAATTTATCGGCCCTCTGTTATGAGGCGTTGGTTCAATTCTCCTTAGCTTCATTAGGGTCAAGCCATAAAATTTGGGTTAATTAGGTGTGAGGGTCCTTCAGGTGGGCTAGCCTAAGGGCATTGTGAGGACAAACAAAAAGGTCTTTTAAGAGATATGAACCAGCCCCAAAAAGTGACTTTTAGGGGTGATTGCAATAGCCCTCAAAAGTCATCTTTCAAGGTTGGTTGTAAATCGCCTCCAAAAATTCACTTTTGGGGGCGATTTGAAAGCCCCTTGAAATTTGACCTATGGGAGCAATTTAAAACCCCCGTTGTAGCAACCTACAAGGGCGGCTTACAACCCCCCTTGTAGCAACTTATTACGGAGGTCTAAAACTGCCTTGTAGCAATGTTTGGGGATGTTGGGAGCCCCCCTCGTACTAACTTTTGGGGGCGTTAAGAACCCCAGCCATGGAAACTTGTGGGGGCATTAGAAACCCCCCTTATAGTAGACTATGCATACTTCCAAATTTTTATATTTTGATACTTTCACACTATTATGTTGGGCACGAGCGAAGAGGATCAAAAATTTGGGTAGTTGTATCCAATTGATCTTGGCTTGCATGACGTGTCAATGAATTCATCAAATCAAGGAGAGTTTGCAAATGGCATTGAATCAACTTTGCGCAAACCTTCATTCGAGGATACGATCATCTCTTCGCATTTGGTCCATAATGAAAGCACTGAAGAAAATTGATGATGTCATTGAATATAGTGTTGATCTCGATGTATTCTATGGGAATCTTAGGAGGTGTTTGGGAATGTTCTTTCTGTTGTTGTTGATTTGCACTAAAGGGCATGGCATTATCATATCATGAAGCAGAAAAAGCTTTTCATATTGCCCAATAACAACCAAGCAAGTTGAAGGACCAATCCCTCCTAGCCTAGCCCCTTTACCTCTTTGCATTATGTTTCCTTGCCAACAAACTCCTACGCTTTATTTCGATAGCCTTTGGCAGGGCATCACTGGTAGTAGAGTTTGTTTAATTGTCAAGGAGCTTTCTCCCCTTAACACAAAGACATTTAGGTATATTTCCATATAATGAATTTTCATTTAGTATCTCGCGGTTGCTTTGGTCTCTAACTCTTTGAGTCTGTAGTCTGTTGGGTTGTTAGTGCATCTATCATATTTACTTTCCCTCTAAAGTGCATCCCTCAAGTCCAATATTTTCCCTAATTTTCTTTCTCCTCACTCTTTCATCCCAAGGGAGAAATGCAAGTGGTGGTCAAGGTCGTAGCCAAGGCCAGGGTTGTGGTTGTGGAAGAAATCAAGCCCAACCTCAAACCACCCGAAATCAGGGTCGTAGAAATAACAATGATTTAATATTGGAAGCAACTCGGCCTTATCAGACTAATGCACACCCAAGGCCTCATTAGATTATTCGAGTTGGGACAATGAATTGAAGCAACAAGCAACAGATAATGAACTTGAGTTAAATGAATGGTAGGATCTCATCCCTGATCCCGATACCAAAGGTTGATACATCCAATTCCAACAGACCCTTTACCTTTTCTAGATGATGAAAAACCTCTTGGAAAAAGCTTTAATGTCCACCTTTGCACCAATTTTGGAGTTGGCAACAAAAATACTGGAAATCCACAAGGAATTCTAGCTCATTCAACGTCATATTCAATAGCAAAATGCTCATTTAAGTCGTATTGAGAATCATATTCCTTGCCTTCCACAAACTGAATAAGGACACAATATCCCTTTTATAAAGTAATAAGGAAAAAAATGGAAATTATTTTTTATTATTAAATTGATAATTAATTGAGTTTGTCTTGAATAATTGGAAAATTTTTGTCATAATGACTTGGAACCTTGTTATTAAATCTAAACATAAACATTCTCAATATACGTGATAAAATTTCTATGGTTTTGAATTATAAATCTATTTTCCTGCACAACCAAAAAGGTGCATCTTTCGTACATTAATATTCATAATGATAAACTTTGAGACCTATTTAGTTGAAAGTCTAAAATATTTCTCAAGAAACCTACTCCCAACAACTAATTTTACTTTGTTGATCATAACGTGATTATTTCTCATTAATTATCACTTCCCAATTTTCTTTGGAGATTGAACAAATACAAATGAAATACGAGACCATAGCAATCTCAATTTTGGATTTGAACATTTAGAACTCACTCTTTTTTTTTTGTTTCTCACCAATTATGCCAAAGAAATTAGATTTCTATGCTAAAGTTTTAAATATCCCATAGCTGCCATGAGAGAAAATAGATTTATGTATTGAATTTGCCTATGGATTTTGAAAATTGAAGTTGCCTTCTCTTATCAGGAAGCCTAGTCATATGCTTAGTTGATCTCCAGGACGATAATAATTCCATTAACTACTACTGATCACATAAATTTTGTTTCTCACCCCCATCATCTACTGCATTCTCGATGATTCTGAAAAAGTGATTTCAAAAATAATCCTTGAGAGGCCCTCAAAATAGAATCAAAAGATCCTCCATGCACAAAGATCAAGTCGACCTACATGAAGGGGAAAGTCAGCCTAAAGAGAGCAATTTGTACCCCTCACAAGCCTATAAATAAAAAGGAACTCAACCTCATTGTGACTCACCAAAAGAAAGTTCGATCTTCTCAAGATATAAGCTGGTAAAAGGATGAAAAGGAAGGCGAAGAACTACATCTAAGTCTTTCGGCCTCTCTCTCTCTCGTGTTAGGGTTTCTACATTTGATGGGAAAAATAATTTGTTGGGGAAGTTGAAGTTGCAAAAGAATTTGTTGGGCAAGTCAAAGTTGCAGAAGAGTTTGCTTGGCATATCGAAATTGCAGAAGAATGTGTTGGGCAGGTCAGAGTTCAAGAAAAATTTGGTGGGCAAGTCGAGATTGCAGAAGTTGTTGGAATCAACTTCTTGTCCATTTCCCTATTTCATGCAGTTTCATAAAAAGTCTACCCCGATTTCCTAGCACTTTCTTGACTATTACCCTACCCATTTACAGAAATTCATTTCTTAACATTTCCTAATTTTGATTTCCTTCAATTCCTTCAGTTCCTTGATTATTTTGATTTTAACTTATTTGGGGTATAGCGATGGGATTTTTAACTTTCACATTAACAGTAAACCCTTAAAAATAATCCAAATCCTGTTACAATCCTTCATGCTAGTTTATCATTTGGTTTCTCATTATTTTGTTGCTAAGATGGAACACTTGAAGAAATAAACTAACAATCAATTCCTTGGTGAGCAGCATATGATGATCTCTTTGATCTCGGTGGGAACAAGTGTCAAATAATACACAAAATCTTCAACACTTTTGCTATAAGATAAGTGTTGGCCAATGTACAGGAATGTATCAAAATAACTAACAACACAGTTAAAACCTCAATTTTGTTTACAACCCTTTGGAAACAAAATGTTGTTCAGAAATGCATCTGGATAACTAGCAACAAAAGGTAAAACATAATGTATTTTTGATAACCCTCTGGATAACAAAATGCTAAAACTTACTATATTTTTGGCAACCCTTCAAAGTTTGGACCATACTGATCCTACCGGCTATTCATGTCTTGAAAACGCTCTTAAGCCACTTTGGAAATGAAACAGAAGAAACCCTTGCTAAAATTGAAAATAAAAACTTAATAAAAAATTCACAAACGCTAGTTATGGTCGTTTTATACTCGAAGGATATTTTAAGATTATTTCAAATAGTTTCATTTGAATTAATAAAATGAGATAGGTTTCCTATAAGAAACCATCAATTTTGCATGATGTTATGTAATTTTCGTCTTAAATCCCGCAAATTTTATTATTCTCTTAAAATAGCTCCCAAGGTTTTTAAAGAAAATCATTACCCTTGAAGTCGCTCCCAAATGTTCTTCAAGAAAATTGTTTACGCTTTCAAACCCCCAAGTTTAGGGCTGGTTGCCAAGTTATTCAATCTAATTAAAGTACCACTACAAAATGATAGTTAACTGACCCTATCTACTCAACGTGGAAACTTATTCTTCGCCATGGGATTGCATACAGAATGACATTGTCATTGTCGAGGCTTAAAATAAACCAAAAAACTGCAAACCCTAAGTTTATCAAACCCTGATGATTTTAATGAGACCCCCGAAAAACCACATCGAAAACCACAGTCTATTCTAGAATAGTCTTTTTACTTAAAAAATAAGATTGAAGACCCAATACATTGTTCAATGACTAAAATGTATAGGCAAGAATGGCTAACTTAAGACAACTTCATTAAAAATATTTGGTATGAAACTTGAAACTAAGAAGAAAACATGAAGATATGAACCTTGCGTCTAGAGAAATATTTTGGACCAGAAGGATAGTGGGTAGAGTGGAGTGCATGTCTCTGAACCTATCTCGCTCACTGTATTGGTCACTCTCCCTGCAATCCTCATAAGGTATTCTATGAGGAGGGCTTCAACTCCTCCTGGGGATGTCTCTTCTGTTGCGTCTCTGGTTTCCTCCCATTTTGACCTGTGTGGAACTGTTTGATACGAATCAAATGTGAGAGAATCTATGAACAAGTATTTACATAGATAGCTTTGCTCTTTCACTGCTTGTGGCTATCTAGCTGTTGTGTCAAATGCTTTCTTGCAAGTATTGTGACAGTCCTCGGCTTTGCAAATGGAGAGAGGGCAAAGGAATGAACATGTGTGGGATGATAATGGCTTATCTCAATTCTTTAACTCACATTAAATTGTAGAAATTAAGATTATACATAAATAATTTATAAATTAGGATATAAATTATTTATTCATGTTAATTTATAGTTTTTTTTAATATATTTTTGTTAAATATAATTATTTGAATTATTATAGTATCAAGATTTTTGTTGATTTTTCTATTATTATAATTTAATTCGCTTTAAACATGTTTAAAATATGCTTTCATCTTCATGTGTGGGGGTTATCTACTTGCATATTCAAAGAGCTGCTTTTACCTTTATATGTGGAAGTTATCTATTTGCATATTCAAAAGGTTTTGATGTAGCTTTTGCCTTAAAAAATGACTATTGTGACTCTGATGGTGAGAAAGTAATCTATAAATAGAGTTAAGAGTTATTTAAAATAAACAGGAGATTCTTTCCCATTATCTATGACTAATATTTGAGAGATTGCGTATACATTCCCTAATTATCACATAAAAAAGAGTTTAATATTGCATTTAGTGTTTTATCTCCATTCGCTAAACAAAGGGAATACCTCCTCCTATGTGACTTTGATTATCTCTCCCTCTCAAAGGATTGCTAAACATTAAGAATTGAATCTTCATTACTTTAAAAATGAAGTCTTATCAAATATACCATAAACATAGTAGGATTGTTTCATTGTGGACAAACTCAAGTACATGTTAGAGGGAAGTATTCCTCTATGGATGGTTAACAAGTTGATCAATAAATACAATCAAATTCTTCAATCTATATATTTAATGATCTCTAGTCATCATTTAAAGAGTTCAAGAATCAAATAAATTCCAACATAACTTCCAATTATATAGTAAGCTTGTACTTTAGAGGTTCTATTATTGTAAAATTTGACAATTATGGAAGTTGTGGAAAGGTCTTGGAGGAGGGACTGTCATTTTGGAGCAAAGCTAGCCTCTTTTTAAAGGACAGTTTCTAAAATTGAATTCATCTTCAATGTTTGTCTCTTCAACCCCACTCTAGATTTGAATTTTGAATACCCCCCTACTTATTTTGGGATGAGACAATATTTCCAAAGCCAACATAAATATATTGGGGATGTACAACAAGATACAAACCAATCAAGGAAGGTTATACACACATGTGCTAAAATTTGCATTGAAGTTGACTTGAGCAAGGGTATAGCAATGCATATTTAATTAAATATTCCTAATTTTAACAACCCATCCATTTGATTACAATAATGATACTTTATGTGTATCTATGTGCAAAGAGAATATACTTGGAAAACACCTTCCCAACAACAAAATGATTAGAAGAAAAATTGAAAAATAACAACTAATGGGTGGTAGGATTGAATGAAGAATCAAATATCATGAAAGAAGAGGTGTCCAAGTTTAGTCACAATAAAATATTCTATGACACCTTCCAAGGAGTGTGTTATTAAGAGTGACGCAAACATGATCATGGATTACATGCCAAAATCTTATGGGAAAAATAGGAAACAACATGAATGAGTGTTAGGACTCCATATTGTCTATTTTTGACCCTATATTTTGTTATGATATTACCCTCTTTGGTCCTTAAGTGAAACCTTTGATAACATATTGACCTCATCATCCCAAGGTATGAAGTAACTCTCCTCATTTGCTATATGATTAATTATTCAACACATATTCATGTTATCTTTACAATTAATCTTTGGAAATTGGCTAAGTCGCTGACAGTTGATTGGAATTGTTCAAAGTCCATAGAATCACAATTCACAGTGGCTACAACACCAGGAACAGCAACTGTGCAGTTGCTGCAACACCAGAAGTAGCAACTGACTAAAGCAGGAAATGTCTTAATTTGCAACAACAACTGTCTGAAGCTGGCAGGATTACACTCGGCCGATGATGATAAAGCATGATCACCCAATTTAGCTACAGACGCGGGAACAACAGGGACAACATGAAGTATTTCAAGGGATGGTTAAGATGTACCAAATCAGCAACAACGGCAGTAGAACCAAGGATAGCACGAGGATCCCGAGGAGATAGTCAAAGGCTATCAGTTCTTCAACAGCGGAAGGATTCAAGTAAACAAAGGACGACAAAGATATACATTGTTATAACAATATGCTGTAACAGGAATTAATTTCCTATTTTTGTACAGAAGAATTAAACTGTAGAACAATCTATTGTAATAGATGTCTCCTCTATAAAGAGGAGACATCTACAGTTGAAAGACTGGTGTGTGATACTGAATTATTGTAGTGCTGAAGGTTGGAACCTCTGTTGTAATTGAACTCTTGCAGATGAATAAAGTTTTGTTCTGAGCAGTTTGATTTAATAATTGTGTGCAGGGGAATCTTGTGAGAGGGACAGGGCCCACCTTCTTCACAAGATTCACCCATTTCTTTCCTGTTAAGTGTGTGTTATTTCTGTATGTAATTAGCCTTGCTTCTGGTATTTTCCTTTTGCTGATACGTTGTTCCTTCAATCGATTGGCATTGTGAGAAGTGTGTCACCGGTGAATTGGATTTTGGTGTGTATTGGCGACTGGTCACAGAGGCAGGTGCTGGGCGTCCTTATTCTGAGGACAGGGTCCTGGTCCTCTGTTACAGACAGCCATCGTTTCCGCAGATTTGTTATCTTTACTCAATTTCATTTCATTTCTGCAATAGTTTAAGATTGCTGTAACGCGGAGTAAGTGTTTGATAGGAATCAGATTTGTTGTACTACAACTTTTAATGCTTTTGAAATTAAAGTGCATACAATACGAGGTCACCTTTGAAATAAAAGGACTTTCCCAGGTTGAAAAATTAATGTGGTACTCGACTGTTAATTAATAACAATTCGAGTGACCAACATTTTGGCGTCGTTGTCGGGGAAGGCGACTAGAAGATTTTAAATGCATTAATGATTTTCTTTCAGAATAACATAGTGCATGAGAGGATGCAAGAAAGCTAAGTTCGTAGGCGGTAAGGGCACAGGAGGAGGAAGAAAAACCTTTATTGACGAGATCATTTCAAGGGCCGAGACATCCCAGAGAACAAGTTCCCGAAGACCTCAGATCCAGTATTCCTCCCAAACAGATCATCAAACCGAGGAAGTACTAGGACCTGAAAGGAAGCTGGAAACACCAGAGCACGTCGAAGAACCAGTAGAAGAACCTGAAGAAACTGAAGATACTGAAGTTAGAGTAAGTGATTCAGGAGAAATACCAATGGAGGATAATAACAGAGCGGAAGGAAGGGGAGAAAACTCACTCTCCACCCTGGAGTTTCCCATTGGGGATCTCCCTAGAGGGACAACCCCTATAAAGAACATTCCACCCGCAGCTCTACCTAATTTTCATGGGTTATCCTCTGAAGATCCTGATGAGTTCCTCTTTGAATTTGATATTCTATGTAGGAGTTACGATTATGTAACCCCTGCGCAGAAATTAAAATTGTTTCGAGCAACATTGAAAGGGAACACATTAAGATGGTTTATGAGCCTAGGGGCTCATACAATCACCACATGGGATCAGATGAAAGAAGGGTTTTTGGCCAAATATCAGGACTACTGTCGAACAAGAGAAAGGAAGGAAGAATTGTTTAAAATGGTCCAGAAAGAGGACGAGAATCTGGAGGACTTTGTAGAGAGACTACAGTATAATCTGCAGCGATCAGATCATCCGAATATGAGTAAGGATATTCTGAAGACAATACTACTAAAAGGAGTGCGAGATGACTGCCTAGATATGTTAAATATGCTCGGAAAAGGGGATATTTCCAAAGAACCATTTGATGAGATTATCAACCTCTGCATGTGGTGTTCCAGAGGAGCAGCAAGTAGATCTAAAACCAGGGACAATACATATTCAAGAGTCCAGAATTCAGCAAGCGGAGGAGCAACACGAGTCGAAATAGGTAATCTGCTTGAAGAATTTAAAACTGAAATGTTAAGCTCCTTTGCTTCACAAATTGATGCTCTGCAGGTGAAGAAGAAACAGGCAGAAGCAGAAGCTGCCCTATCTATATTTTGCTCCAAATGCAGAGGAAAGAACCCACTGCGGGAATGCCCATTGGATAAGGTGCCAATCTGTACCATTTGTGAAAAGGATCATGAAACTTAGAAATGCCCTTCTTTGTCAGGAATAAAGGCAGCATTGCAATCAACTGAAGAAGAAGCTGAAGCAGTGTACCTGATGACACAGAGGAGGCAATGGCCACAAAGACAAGGTATGAGTTCTAACACATCATTTAGTCGTTGTAATAATCAGTCTCCTTTTCAAACAAATTTCCCACCCATGAATCAAATGCCATACCCACCGTTTAATCCGATGCAATTTCCAATGCAGCAACCAAATCCTCCTTTTACTGACCCTACTATGTGGAATCCTTGGACTTTTCAACAACCCTATTTCAATCAATGGAATCCAAATTGGGCAGCCCAGCAGATTCCATTTCCTCAACACCAGCAATCTCTTTCCTTACCATCTAATGCCCCGCAGAATAACCAGTTAATCAGACCCCAACTGCCTGTGCAACCTAATCCCAACCCAAACAATAATAAAGCCTTTGCAGGTAATCGATATTCAAAGTCAACCTGTCTCCCCCATGCAATGTAATGACATCCATTTACACTCTGGGAGGATAGTTGAACCCATCATAGATGACATTACTGACTCTGAAAAAGAGGAAAATAGAGAGGAAAAGTCATCTAACAAAAACACTGAAACACTTGAATCGTCCTCTAACAAGACTGTCCAAGCAGTAGAGCCACCCTTTCCTGAAAGACTGGCTCTTACTAAAACGTTTGAGACACCAGCTTTTAACCTTTTAGGAGAACTGCAGAATTTATATGTCAAAATTCCATTATTGCAAGCACTAAGAGATGTCCCTATCTATGCCAGAACTGTTAGGGATATTTGTATTAAAAAGCCTGGAAGAAAAGCCAAGGAACCCCTCACAGTTCATGTGATGGGAGAATTGACCGCTTTGATGACAAAAAAAGACCCCCCTATGAAATATGGTGACCCTGGTCACCCTACAGTAATAGTTCAGGTCAGAAAAACGTTTGTCTCTAAAGTTCTAGTAGATCTAGGTGCAGCAATAAATATTATGACACTCGAAACAAAACAATTACTGTAGTTAAAACACTTAATTAGGGAAACTCCAACCATTCTAGAGCTGCCTGACCGCTCTACAATTAAACCTGAAGGAGTCATTGAATACCTGGTAATTTCCGTAGAATCTTGGAATTACCCAGCTGACTTTGTTGTGTTACAAACCAAAACAATGTTGGGGGGTCACCCACTGATTCTAGGAAGAGCTTGGCTGGCTACAGCAGATGCTTTCATCAGCTGTAGGTCTGGATCAATGACAATATCTAATGGGCAGGAAACTAAGCAGTTGACCCTTTATCCTCATGCCACACCCATGATTAATAACGATAATTCAATATGGGTAGATTATGAGGATGAGGAAACCCAACCTATCTTAACTCTCGGACAAGCTTTAACTCTCAAAGACTCAACCGAAGATGAACTAATCAGCAACTTTATTTCTGAACCTTCTTCAGTCAGCTCAGAAATACATAATCACCTCACTGCAATCCTAGAATCTGAATCCCAGAACAACCTTGAAACTGAAAATTTACCTCAGATATTAGCTGCCAGTCCTTCCAAAAGTATAACAGTAGAAATTGAACCAGGTAAAACATTAAATATAAATCCTAATCTAATAGATGATAAAAAACAACAATTAATGAAGCCACTCAAAGAAAACAAAGAAGCATTCGCTTGGGATTATACAGACATGAAAGGGATTTCTCCTGAACTATGTACCCACCGTATTTATATTAAAGATGGATCCCAGCCTATTTGTCAGCCCCAAAGATGAATGAACCCCAAGTTAAGGGAAATAGTAAAGGAAGAGCTTCAAAAATTGTTAAATGCAGGATTTATATATCCCATATCTGATAGTGAATGGGTTTCCCCGCTAGTAATAGTACCTAAGAAAAATGGGAAATGGCGAGTATGTGTAGACTATAGAGCCCTAAATAAGGCCACCCAGAAGGACCATTTCCCTTTACCATTCATTGATCAGGTATTAGATAACTTGGCTGGTAAGAAATTCTTTTCCTTTTTGGATGGATTTAGCGGATATAATCAGATAAGGATTGCACCCCAGGATTAGGATAAAACCACTTCTACTAGCCCTTGGGGGACCTTTTCTTATAGGGTTCTTCCATTTGGGCTATGTAACGCCCCAACAACATTTCAAAGAGCGCTGATAGGTATCTTTTCTAATATGAAAAATGATTCCTTAGAAATTTTTATGGACGACTTCACTCCTTATGGAACAACCTTTGAAGATGCCCTGCAAAATCTTGAGAAAGTACTTAAGCGGTGTATAGAAGCACATCTTGCCTTAAGTACTGAGAAGTTCCATATGATGATGAATGAAGGCATTGTATTAGGCCACTTTGTTTCATGGTTAGGAATTCAAGTCGATCCTGCAAAAATTCAGGTAATTTTGACCCTCCCTATCCCCAAAACCCAATAAGAAGTGAGGAGTTTCTTAGGACATGCAGGGTATTACAGAAGATTTATTAAAGACTTTTCTAAGATAGCTTCCCCTCTGTTTGTGTTACTAACGAAAAATGTTGAATTTAAGTGGACTGACGATTGTGAAAAAGCATTTGATCAGCTTAAACATCAGTTGTCCATAGCTCCCATTTTGAGAGGACCAGATTGGGCACTCCCCTTTCACATATCCTCTGATGCCTCAGACACTGCCATTGGAGCTGTTCTAGGATAGGAAGAAAATAGTCTTCCCTATGCCATTTATTTTATTAGTAAAAACATGACTCCCACAGAACTTAATTATACAGTTACTGAGAAAGAATTTCTAGCAGTTATTTATGCTATCAATAAATTTCGGCATTACATTACTGGTTATACTACTTTTGTGCATACTGACCACTCGGCTATCAAAAACTTAATGAATAAATCAGTTAAAAATACTCGAGTCACTAGATGGTTACTGTTATTACAGCAATTTGATATCACAATTGTAGACCGACCAGGAAAAGATAATGTAGTTGCCGACTTTCTTTCTCGGTTAAAAACTAATGAAAATATTCTAGTAGATGATTCTTTTCCTGATGAGTATTTATTTGCAATATCTGCTCACTCACCCTGGGATGCAGACATTGCTAACTACTTAGTTGCAGGAAAACTACCATCACACCTATCGCATAGAGAAAAAAGGAAAATTATTCATCAGAGTGCTAGGTACAGCTGGATAAGCGGCTGTCTGTTTCACACAAGACTCGATCACGAGATCCGGAGATGCATTGGTGAAGATCAAATTTATGATGTACTGAAAGCTTGCCACGATGGACCTTGTGGAGGAAATTTCGCGGACAAAAGTACAACACACAAGGTTCTTAGGATGGGATACTACTGGCCCTCAATCTTCAAAGATGCAAAGAAATATGTCAGGGCCTGTGATAGCTGCCAAAGAATGGGCCAGCCTAATCACAGGGATGAAATGCCACTCAATCCCCAGGTAATTCTTGAACCATTTGAAAGATGGGCATTAGATTTTATAGGTCCCATTAATCCTCCATCTAATCAAAGAATTTACATACTAGTATGTACAGATTACATGACTAAGTGGGTAGAGGCCAAGGAACTTATCAAAGCTAATGAGGAATCAATATTAACATTTTTATTTGAAGAAATCTTCGTTAGATTTGGGCTACCTAGGGAGCTAGTCACTAATGGAGGACCTCCTTTTAATTCCCATGGCTTCAAAGACACATTGCAGAAATACCATATTAAGCATAGAATGACCACACCTTATCACCCCCAGTCAAATGGGCAGGTGGAAAGCACCAACAAAGTCATATAAGCTATTCTGACAAAAACAATAAAGGAGAACAGGAGGGACTAGTTTCAAAAGCTGCCTGAAACACTTTGGGCTTATAGAACCACCTGAAAGAACACCACAGACTTTTCACCCTATGAGTTAGTTTTTGGTAAAAATGTTGTTTTCCTTTTGGAGTTTGAAATCAAAACTTTGAGAACTGCTTTAGCTGTTAACCTTGATTTGACTGATGCACAGACAGCCAAGTTGCAGCAGCTGCATGAGCTAGATGAGAAAAGATTGGATGCCATCCACCAAACAACCATGATTCAGCAACAAAGAACTAGATGGCATGACAAAACTATTAAGCAGAAGCAGTTCCAGAAAGGTAATTGGGCTTTACTGTATGACTCCCGTTTCGAGAATTTCTAAGGTAAATTGAGAACAAGGTGGCTAGGACCTTATGAAATAGATGCTGTATTTCCAAACGGAACAGTCAGACTCTTAACGATTGATGATAATAGAACACCGTTATTAGTGAATGGATACCGACTCCGTCTGTATCAACAGCCTGTTTCTAAGGAGGATTTCAAAGCTACCTGCATGGAAGAATTACACTATGTTTTTTTGGGGGAATTTGCTTCCCCTCAAGGAACTTAAATTTCTGTTCATTTATTTATTCTTAGATTAGATTTCTTAACTAATAATCCCTGCCAAGGGGTCACTATGTTACAATTAGTTGTTTTGCAGATCTTACTTTCGAAGGATGGCTGAGAAAAAAAAAAATCCTAAAAGGATCACTTTGCAGCTTGGAAACGCTTTTTGGGATCATAAGTCAAGTTTTACACCACTTCTTGTTGCTGCAACACCATTTTCTGTTAATGCAATAGCATTCCTAGTTGCTGCAACACCATTTCTTGTTGCTGCAACACCATTTTCTGTTAATGCAATATCATTCCCCGTTGTTGCAACACCACTTTCCATCATTCCCCGTTGCTGCAACACCACTTTCTGTCATTCCCAGTTGATACAACATCACTTTCCGTCATTCCCTATTGCTGCAACACCACTTTCTGTCATTCCCCGTTGCTGCAACACCACTTTCTGTCATTCCCAGTTGATGCAACATCACTTTCCGTCATTCCCTGTTGCTGCAACACCACTTTCTGTCAATACAATATCATTTCTCCATTGCCGTAACACCATCTACCGCACGAGCTTATGTTCCGGAAATATGTCACTTCTCAACACTGCAACACCAATACCAGCACTTAATGAATTATCAGCCTGATGGAACATATTCCGCTGCATTGAAGGGACCAGCCAAGCAATATAACAAGTACACGTCGTCACTGCTACTTCCTGTCAGATCGCTTGTGTTCTCACGATTAAAAAACCGTTCAAATTATGATTAAGCTAGAAAAGACAAGATAAGACTTTTGCCTGCGACTAAAGGTAAAAAGTAAAGGTGCGCATGTTTAAGTGTGAATATTAATTTATAGTTAATGCGGAGATGTGATACGACTGCCGGAATCATTATACTGCCAATCAAATCATTCAGCCGTAGATTTGGGGGGATTACTAAAATATCACAATTATTCCATAGCACGTAAATAGCCGCCACCCTTATTCCTCGCGGTAATATCTAAAACTCACTCTCCCGTGGCATATCCTCATTTGTAACGGTTTGCTCTGTTTCAAACTCGGAAACTAAGCTCTGTATCGTGTATTGTTCGCCGGATCAGTAGCTATGGGGGGAAATCTGATCACTTATGAACCGGGCAGAACAGCGTTGCTGGAACTCTACCCCGAGGTTTATCAAATTTTTCTGCAGGCAGGGTGGGTAGATTACTTTAGAAGACTCCCAGATTTCAACACACAACAGGTGTTGGAGTTCACATGCAATTTGAGAGAAGGATTTTCTACAGTCCAGGGAGTACGTATTCCGGTAATAGAGGAAGATGTAGCCCAAGTCACAGGGCTACCAACTAACGGGATACGCTGGTTCAGTAGGAAACATGTGATTTTGAATGCGCAGCAAGGCTTCTTTCTACCAGGCGAACACGTAAAAGCCAAAGGCAGAGGAGTCGCTCTTCAGTCACTACCTCCACCATGGCCAAAGGTCGCGGAATTTTTCAAGCAGTATTTAACTTGCGAAGGTCGTTATCAGGTAATTTACCAACACGAATTCTTTCTGTTAAATCATTTGAGGCATCGACAGTTGATAAATATGACCTATTATCTATTGGGTTGCTTGAAAAACATGTAACATTATACTGAAAGAGCGAAGCATCTGGCCCTTTCCCTAAAACACCACCGGTTATCCCAACTCTTAATAAATAGAGGCTTTTCTCTAATTCAACCACCCCCTGTCATTAATCCTCCCCAGCAAAGAGAAGAAGATCCTCAGCAGGAGGAGGAAGTTCCCCAGCAGCCCGAACAAATACCCCAAGAAATTCCACAGCAAATAGAAGAAGATCCTCAGCAGGAGGAGAAAGTTCCCCAGCAGCCCGAACAAATACCCCAAGAAATCCCTCAGCAATTAGCAACAGAAACACCCCTGCAAAGGACCCCATCTCCCAATGAGGCCCAACCATCCACTCCCATGCTTCATATTTACACTGATGATTCTAAGGATAATACCCCCATCATCTCTTTTAAAAGGAAAAAGCAACAGAAAACTAAAACCCCACCAAAAATAAGAAGAACCAGTGCTTCGATCAAAGCAGCCGCTATTCTTGGGAGCCCTCCCAACCCGAAGGAAACTGACAGAAAAAGAAAAATTATTGATTTTCCTGCCTCCTTAAAGAGGCAGAGAAAACGGTCGACTGCGGCTGTTAAACTTACCAGCCCCGTGATCCCCAGTTCTCCACCCATTACCCTAACACCCCGCATTTCAATCATTCTAGACCAGTCCCTTTCCTCACCCTCTGGGGCTGAGATGCAGCGCGATGACAGTTTTGTGACATCATTCTCTGAGGCAGCTGTTACACAAGAAACAGCCGCCAAAAAATCTAAAGAAGGCACCCAATGTGATATTGTGCAAGTGGTTGTTACACAAGAACCAACCACTGACCCAACATGTGACACACAAGAACCACCTGTTGGGGAACAAGAAGACAGTGATCTGCCTCCACTAGAACCTGCAACCACACAAACTCCGCCTACTATAGCAGCCCTACAGGAAGAAGTTGAATTTTTAAAGACTCAAATTAGGGACTATCAGCAAGAGATAATAATGGTCAAAGAAGCCTACCAGAATGAATATAATCTCCACTTCTTAGCACAGGTAGCGTCCGTAGGAGAAAAGAATCAATATAATGAGTATATGTGCAGTGAGTGTGGTGAGTTGTACACTCAAGCAGGATATAATATAGTCCAGGTTCCAATGACCGAAGTTAACCCACAACCCTCTGCTGCTGTCAAAACAGAACAACCGGTTGTTGTAATCAAGACAAAAGGACCTGCTGCTACATAAGAACCAGCAGGCTCTTCAAAAATTGCCGAAGCAAAAATAGAACAACCTGCTGTTACACAAGAACCAGTAGGTTCTCAAAAAACGGCAGAGGAAGAAACAGAGGAAGAAACAGCACAACTTGGTGCTACACAAGAACCACCAGGTCCTTCAGTTGTAAAGGAGAACATAGAATCACCGTGGCCCACCCAAACTACTGTAGAACAAAGATCCTTTAGTAACACTTATGCACAGACTGAAGTCACTGGACTCCACTGTGGCAAGGATGCCTATGCACAAACTGAAACTCCTTCTGTCAGTAATGCTTACACGGAGACCTCTAGTTTTCAACAACTAAAGGACTCATGGAGAATATAATATGAGCTCTTACAAGGGAAGGCATTCCAACAGCAGAAGTCAACCTGGTTTGGCCATGCATATAAAAACTGGGATGCACTTGAGAAATTTCGAGCTCAGCAGAAAGAAAACAAGAAATTAAAAGCCAGGCTCTCCTACATTTTTGATTTGGTCCAGAGGGTATTGGCTACAAGACAACCCGCTTTCAATTATGCAATATTTTTGAGGGAATGCTTAGCGTTCTTGCAAATAAAAGCCATCAAGGACGGAAGACCTTATCAGGTTAATACACCTGATCAGTTTATGGAAACATTTAGAGAAGCACCAAATAATGAGCAAAACTTGCTCTGTGAACTCTATCTTCACAATGAGGCTATTCCTGAAGATAGAGTCATGAATATACTCCTTGTTGTAGGTGACATCCAAATAAGAGCATTCATTTCTTTTCTGGCCAACCAACTTACTTGGAAAAATGCCTATATGTCAGCAACCCATAATGAGCAGAATTGCTTCCTGTGGATTAGAAATGAACCACGAAATGCAGCCACATTCATTTCACAGCATCAGAAGAATCTGAATAATCCAGATGGTTGACCACATTAGGAAACTACAGGCAGCAGTCTTGCATGACTGTGAATATTATGTAAAAACAAAAGGGGTGATCGCTATCGAATCAAACAAGTTATTTTGGGAACATTGTCCCAAAGAGAGACAAGAATATCACCCCTACAATCCCCTTAATCTACAGGCAGCAATTTCACGCATACCTTATTATGTCAAATGCATGGAACAGTGTGCTGAAAGGTGGATTGGTTATCATTTTCATTTTACTCTTTTGTGGTTGCCTGGTCAACAATATAAGGGTCATTACAAGCTAACTAAGAAGGAAGAGGTGGCAGTATGGCAACAATTACAGCGTGTTTGCGGATTCAGAAGCAGCTCTGATAGTACCTCCTCCAGCTATTGTATCAGCAACTTACACTATTCATCCCAGTACTCCGACTCAGATTCAGACTAAACGTTGCGTGAGGACATGCAACCCTTTCAGTTGGGGGGGATGTTAGGACTCCATATTGTCTATTTTTGACCCTATATTTTGTTATGATATTACCCTCTTTATTCCTTAAGTGAAACCTTTGATAACATATTGACCTCATCATCCCAAGGTATGAAGTAACTCTCCTCATTTGCTATATGATTAATTATTCAACACATATTCATGTTATATTTACAATTAATCTTTGGAAATTGGCTAAGTCGCTGACAATTGATTGGAATTTTTCAAAGTCCACAGAATCACAATTCAAAGTTGCTGCAACACCAGGAACAACAACTTGCAGTTGCCGCAACACCAGAAGCAGCAACTGACTAAAGCAGGAAATGTCTTAATTTGCAACAGCAACTGTCTGAAGCTGGTAGGATTACACTCGGCCGATGATGATAAAGCATGATCACCCAATTTAGCCACAGACGCGGGAACAACAGGAACAGCATGAAGTATTTCAAGGGACGGTTAAGATGTACCGAATCAGCAACAACGACAACAGAACCAAGGATAGCACGAGGATCCCGAGGAGATAGTCAAAGGCTATCAGTTCTTCAACAACGGAAGGATTCAAGTAAACAAGGGACGACAAAGATATACATTGTTATAACAATATGCTGTAACAAGAATTAATTTCCTATTTTTGTACAGAAGAATTAAACTGTAGAACAATCTATTGTAATAGATGTCTCCTCTATAAAGAGGAGACATCTACAGTTGAAAGACTGGTGTGTGATACTGAATTATTGTAGTGCTGAAGGTTGGAACCTCTGTTGTAATTGAACTCTTGGCAGATGAATAAAGTTTTGTTCTGAGAAGTTTGATTTAATAATTGTGTGCAGGGGAATCTTGTGAGAGGGACAGGGCCCACCTTCTTCACAAGATTCACCCATTTCTTTCCTGTTAAGTGTGTGTTATTTTTGTATGTAATTAGCCTTGCTTCTGGTATTTTCCTTTTGCTGATACGTTGTTCCTTAAATCGATTGGCGCTGTGAGAAGTGTGTCACCGGTGAATTGGATTTTGGTGTGTATTGGCGACTGGTCACAGAGGCAGGTGCTGGGCGTCCTTATTCTGAGGACAGGGTCCTGGTCCTCTGTTACAGATAGCCATCGTTTCCGCATATTTGTTATCTTTACTCAATTTCATTTCATTTCTGCAATAGTTTAAGATTACTGTAACACGGAGTAAGTGTTTGATAGGAATCAGATTTGTTTTACTACAGCTTTTAATGCTTTTGAAATTAAAGTGCATACAGTACGAGGTCACCTTTGAAATAAAAGGACTTTCCCGGGTTGAGAAATTAATGTGGTACTCGACTGTTAATTAATAACAATTCGAGCGACCAACAATGAGATATTATGGATTTCAAAGAGAGTTCATTTTATTCAATCCAATGGAAGCAAGGCGGTTGGTGCTACTTGAGCCTCCCTAAGCTCTAAATAAATTTGTTGAAATCAAGAAATCTAAAAGAGAAATGTAAAGAAAGGAATATTGAGTTGTTAATATTTTGAGAAGTATTTTTAATCATTGGAATTTAGTCTTCAAATCAAAGGGGCCATATAAGAGTGCTACCATTTTCTATTGCACATGGTTAGAGATATTGAATTCTACATGAATTGAAATTTTTTGAGATTTGTGTCCAAGAGACCTTCAAATAAAATAAAATGATTTATTTGCTTTGTATATCATTAGCAAGTTGGCACAGGATTTGTAGGGAGGATATCACAAAGGCTAATGTCATAAAAAAGGTCTATAAAGAACTTCGAGAGAGGGTCTTCCTGACCATATGGATCCCAAACTTTAAAAACCCCCAAAGAGAAATTTAAATCTCCCTTGATAGTAATGTAACATGTTACCACTCAAACTAGCAGGGGTCCTAAAAGGGGATCCTTGAAGGGTTACTACTAGGCTAAGGGCAACATTGGACCGATAGCCCATTGTCACCTTAGCTAAGGCTCCCTTCTCTTTACAAATTTTCATTGATGGGAGGAGACCCAATATGATAAGGATCACGAAATGGATGGACAAATGATAGGGCGAGGGGTTATCCTAGAAACCTATTCACAAGAGAGGCTCAAATATGTGGCTTGCTTCTCTTGGAAGACAAGGTGTAAGGCTCTTTGTGAAGGGCTTGGGGAAAATTTATAGGGTTAGGTTTTAAGTATGTGCCTTATAAAAGAGATACCTAAGTCCTATAATTGTCGAAACTTGGGTTCCATGTCATCTTTGAAGAATTAACCTTGATAGTGCATGGGACCACATGGGACCAAGTGGACCCGAGGTTCAGTCAAGGGGATAGGATTTTGCAACCAGTGAGATGCTTGACCTAATTAGGGAGGGGAAAGCGATCAATGAATGAATTTTCAATGATAGACAATGCAAGGATACCGATGATGTTTCTAGTCTAAGGAAAATCAAGTGAAATAATTGGTCTTCAAGCTATGGCTTGTGATATCTCAAGATCCCACAATCAAAACCTCATGAAATTTTGGAGGGCTTATTGAGGAAACAAATGTATGCGTATGTATTGATTGTATGCATATGGTGTCACAATCTCAAAGCTATGTATGGTGAACTCTTATCTAGTGGGTATTTGATCCAACCTTGTGAAGGCAGAGGGGCATTAGTCATCATGGTTGATCACATGACTTACAGACTTCAAATGTACCTAAATCACTTCATACCTTATATGCGTCATCTACAAAATTGTGAGCATACTTTTCAGATTTATGCATAAACCATGTGAGGGACATTAGTTTGCTACAAAAAGAGTCATGAGATACTTAAAGGGGACTAAAGATTATGGGCTTAAGTACACCAAGGTGGATGAATTCTGTCTTATTGCACATTCTAATTCATACTTCAATGGGGACAAGGAAAACATAGTATCAACTTCAGGATATCTCATGAGTCTTGGATCAACAATGGTCTCCTGCATGGGGCTTCACTCAATGAACCTCTCACATATCACGTGCATTCATGGCATACTAAACAATACCCCTAATTTGATTACATATTGAAAAACACCTCTATAAATCACATTATATAACCCCATTATGAATGAACGTGGTATGGTATTGCTCCCCAAATGAAGCTCTCTTGGTCTCCTAGAGGTCATGCAAACAATCAGTTTCGATAGATTCAACAACAAAAGCAGAATATGTGGCATTCGCAGAAGTGACAAAGGAAATTGCGTGGCTCAGGAAAATAATAGAAGGCTTGCAAGAGAAACAAGTGAACTAAACTCCTTTACATTTAGATAATACTTTTGCAATCAAGTTGGCCAAGAACCCAAGATTTTGATCAAACCAAGCACATCAATATGAAATATCATTTGATTCGATATCATATAGAGGCCAAAACTATTCATCCAATACATTGTTCTACGACTAAGAAAATTGTAGACATCTTCACCAAAGCTCTAGGAAGAGAAAAATTCAAAAAGTTCAAAATGATGCTTGGGCTAACAAAAAATCCTTCAAATTAAAAGGGAGAATGTTAGACATTGCAATCCTTCGAGATTATAGTTTAAAATAATTAGATGTAAAATTAGGTGAGGTAACGAATAATGGATTGTGTTTTAGTAATTGTCTTTTTATGCGATAAATTTATTTTCATTTCTCAATGAATGACCATTAGAACTATTCGATCCTCAAAGATTACAACCTTTCAAACCCAGTTCCTTTTTATCTTTCCTAAAAAAATATCCTTGCTTAAATGACAATGAGCTTGAAAATAAATAAATAAAAAATAAAGCACTCTTTAATAGTCAAAAACTTCAATAAATAAATAAAAAATACACATAATTTTTCCAAAATTCAAATTTTAAAATTTTACATTCTCTTGCACCTTCCTTGTGTGACCACATATCTCCACAATTTGAGTAAAAGAAAAATAAAATCTATTTATGCGAAATAGAGAATATAATGATTCTAAATTATTTCCTCCAAATTTACTAATTTGAATTATTGCCTCCAAATTTATGAATTTGGTCAAATTTTCACAAATCACTAAATCACTATGCAATTCGAATTAAACCACGGGAAGAGTTTCAGATTTTTCCCCAATGAGGGAGAGAATTCTATAGTAGTTGGTTCCCCTTTTCCCCCTCCACCATTGATTCTTGTATAATCACAATACGAGGGTAGTGAACTTGATTAATTTGTTTATAGCTAAGTTTTTCATAGGGTTGGCTAAGGACTTGCAATTCAAGGATACGATTTTCATTTTGAAAGAGATTCAACGCTTGAAGCTCTAAGGTGCCAAATGATATATATATCTATATATATATATATATATATATATATATAGATATATATATTATATTTCTCATGGAGCAAATTTCAAAATTTTCATATTTATGTTCCATTGACAAAAATGATTTTCCCCCTCCCTTGGGGACATTTATATGATTATTTCTATGAGGCCCCAACCCTCTACCAGAGTCTAAAAAAGGGATGTTCGATGAGTCAAAGAAGGCGTAAACAAAAAGGCGAGAAGAGCATCATAAATTGTAACAAGTGGGGAGGCTAAAGAGGAGGAGGGTAGCAGGGAAACAAAAGTAATAGGGAGAGAAGGGGGAATAGAGGGGAGGGAAGGGACGAAGGAGAACATCAAGGAGGAAAGAGAAAAGGAGAGTTTTTGGAGAAAAATTAGGTTTTCCTTAAGATCCAAGGGGGAGGAATCGATTCATGGAAGGACACTAAAGCACAAAAACACAATAAGAGATAGGCAAGGAACTAGAAAAAGGAGGTTGTTGCTTGGGGAGGGAGGGCCCTACTATGAGGTTGGAGGAGCTTGTCTTATAGTGTCTAGCAAACTTGATTTAAGTTGAATATTAGGAGCTCTTTTCCATGCATGATACAAGGGAGAAAAAGAGGCTCTAGATTATGATATTCAAGGAGACGCTTGAATGTGTGGAGTTTTGAGAGGTTTTCCATTGATGCCAAAGAAAGGTTCATTGCTAAATTGGAGGTAACCCTTAATATGTTGCATGTCTCATTAGTATTATTGAGAAATGTTCAAGCCTTCTTAAAAGACTACCACCAAGGAATTCACTATCCCTTGAAGTTGACTATAATCCCTTGCCTAAAAGAATTCAGGATCACACAATATGCTAAGCAAAAGCTTCAAGGCTCTATAATGCGAGGAAGAAATTGCATAGTAAAAATGTAATAGAGTATGAATAGTGTAAACATGTGCGTAGATCAATAAATAATAAAGATATTTATGTCTATGTGTTGATTGTATGCATATGGTATCACAATCTCAAAGATGTGTATGGTGAACTCTTATCTAGTGGGTATTTGATCCAACCTAGTGAAGGCAGAGGAGCATTAGTCATCATGGTTGATCACATGACTTAGAGGCTTCAAGTGTCCTTGAAACACTTTGTACCTTACACGAGTCATCTACATTCTTTACATAGAAGATGACAATTGAGGTAGTGAACACATTATCTGATGATGGCTAGACGTCATTGTCCAAACATGGGTTGGGAGATGTCACTATTTGTATAAAGTCTTTGTCAAATTACATAAACCATACATCATCATTAAATAGCCTATGCTCAATAGACATGAGCATCTTGAGTGTAAAATCTTCCTTTATTTTACAAGAGGTTTATATGGTAGACATCTTAAAGGAATGATTTTGAAGTATTTTGATAAAGTTCTTTTGTTTTTCTTGAAGTATAGTTAAAGGCTTCAACCTAAGAGGATTGATGTCCTCATATTGACCAGGTTGGTGCCTGGATTGGCCTAAGAGGATTTTTGTCCTCATTCAAGGTTAGCGCCTCGAAAAATTAAAGAACTTATATTACAAGTTGGAGCCCATATTTATAAATGAGAATCAAAGTCCTCACTATATTTAATAAAATTGTTATTTTTGTTCTACTTCTTATGTTCTGGCTTAACCTTTTAACTAACATAATATAACAATTGTAAGAAGTATCAATTCACCCCCCCAGTATTTCCAACAAGGGTTGAGACATATTTGGACATACCAAAGCCCATGATTATGTTGTTTATGTGATAGATAAGTATTTTCCACTTGCGTGTCCGTTGAGACCCTCTCTCTGGCACTGTAATTCTATAATGGTTAGTAATGGCAAAAAAACTACATGTAAAAACTACTTGCAATATGTTTCAACATATATTTTTCTAAGTTGATATTCAGATATTTCATTAGGTAATGGAGAGATTTTGAACTTATTTTTCAAACTATTTATCATTCATAATTTCAAACCCTTATCATATAGCCTATATCAACAAGCTCATCTGCTTTCCAAGGTCACCTTCAAATAATTAGGAGGTTGAGAATAATGGAGTGTTCTCCAAATAGATTTGTTGACCTCAGAGTGCAATGTACCAATTGTGCTTTCCACATACTCTAGAGGTGGGACATTCCTTCAACCAATCTAACAAACTCTTCAAAATAGAAACATGTGCCAAGATGGTAGCTCTCATTTAATAAATCCATATCTATTTATAATGGGGTCATGATAATCTCATTAGATTCTACTTATAATGGTTGTTCCAACTTACACCTCAAGCCTTGAAAATGATCTTTCTAAATTCAACTCAGCTCATAATCCTCTCAACATTGCCTCAATTATGGTGGATGTTTAAGGGTTTAAAACAGGGCTAGATTGGTGCATTTCTATTCTCAAACTACTTGATTCATCTTCCAACTTATGTTGAATCCAATGATAAATATTAGCATAAATGATTCCCTCCAAGAGACTCCCATAAAAGCACTTAAAGCTGGGCTAGTTCTTTCATTCCCTCCAAAAATCTAACAATTTTGAAAATACATCTCAATTTTTTTAATTTATATATTTTACTAAAAATATAGTTTATATTATGAAGATTATTTTTTTTTAATATATATAATTAATATATATTGAATCAATAAATTTTGATTAACCCATTAAATTAAATAAAATAATATAATTAATAAATATTAAATCAATAGATCCTAATTAACACATTAAAATTATGTAATTATTACATAAATCAAAATCAATTGGGCACTTTTCAAACAATTTGGTGGGAAATTTTCAAATTTCAAGGGCTTCTAGAACAATTTGGTGTTGAAGCATTTCGGGACACTTTTCAGCAAATAGATAAACCGTTCGAGGAGCATTAGTTGGTGCACACATTTAAAGATAGATGATTAACTCCACTATCCTCAGGGAGTATCGTGGAGCATTAACAGGTGAGGCGCTAAGCAGTTACAACCATTCCTTCTACGAGGCCCGATCTTCCATGGTTTTTTTTCCTAAAACATGTATTTTTGTCTTCTTCTCAAAAATTAGCTCTTTGAATAAATTATCATCTCCAGTAGGTTAAAACGGAAAACATTTCTATGGTCTCTCTTTGATAAGGATTATGCTTTTTCCCTGCAGAAAAGATAGGTGGTAGAACTGCAGGGCACTTCAATCGACAAATTTTCCTTTAAGTTAGATTGAATACACAAGAAATTGCTCCCAGTAATGGGAAATGTAATGCTTGAGACAATAACAAGGGTCAAACTAATTGACCCAAAGTTTAACCTTCAAAACTAGGACACCAGACAACCTGAACTTTAACCCTACTTTCAGAATAGGACACCATGAAGAAGGCACACCAGTCTAGATATGCTCTTTAGTAGTCCATGCCACCCATACCATCTCTCATACCTGGGACTTCCTTCTTATCCTTCAAAATCACAACAATGATGCACTCTGTTGTGGTTAACGATGAAGACACACTCGCAGCATCAAATAAAACAACTCTGATCACTTTCAGGGGATCAATAATCCCTACCTTCACCTTATCAATGTATTCACCTTAGTCAGCATCGTAGCCAAGGTCAAGATTATATTGCTCAGTAATTTCCCAACAACCACTGCACCTTCCGCACCAGAATTTGCAACAATCGTACATGAAAACATCTTCAATCGTATATGCAGTTTGACCTTCCTGAGGCAGAGTTTGTCAGTTCTTCCTAAGGCAGGGTTTGGACCCTTTCCTGAATTAATTTGGGCCTTCACGTCCTTATTTTTATGTGATGCCAATTTATGCAGATCTAACATCCTTGACAATATATTAGAGATCGTTTTCTTTCAAAAACGATGCTACCTTGGCTTTTGATGACACCTATCTAGAGGCACCATCTAATTTGTCCTCAAATCTGAGACTTGATGCTATCATCTCTGAGATCTATTTTACAAACTTTTCAGATATGAAAATAAAACAACAAAAATATACCTGCAAGAGTGGTTAGTCCTTCAAGCAACAATAATGAAACCCTCTAACTGCTGGTCTTTGATTCTGGTAGTTGATCTATTGTTGTAAACACTTGAGGATCTCAATTAGAGATGATCCTCTTATACCATGTAATTTTTTTCTAATTCAAGAGGACAACTATCCTTTGTTTCTTTCTCAAATAACTCAGATTTGAATTACTTTAATAACTGAATAAAATTTTGAACATGCAACAGTCACACATATAACTGGAAAACCTAAATAGTGGACTCAGAATAGCTTTTCAAGTACACACATAATTTTGTCCTTCAAATCAGCTTATCATTAATGATCAAAAATTACAAGGACATGTCAAAACTGAGGTTTTCAGCTTCCTGGGCACTCAGATTTGCTCTATCTCCTTGCTAGATACTCAAACCCACACTTTATTGAATTGTTGTACAACACTGTTCAATATGGATTCTGATCTGACCTTGGCTCCTCTCCTGTGCTTTGAATCTGCTCAACTGAGCTATCTATGATCTCTTGGCTTTTTGATGTCCAAAAATGTTTGCATACAACTTCTCTCATCTTTTTCTATTTATGCTCTCAGATTCTAATTGAGAAAATTAATCTCCCCTATCTTAGCAACTAGTCTCTTTAATCCGAGCAACCACCTTTTCTCAACAATTATGTGTATAGCTAAGATTAGATCAAATAAAAATCACTAATATTCCGAAAATATCTAGAATATTTCATTTAGATTTTTAAGAGTTAGGAGATCTAGTGAAATTTATCTTTCACTTTTATTTACTAAGTGCAATTACAAGATGGTATTATTTCACAGTTTTACTAGGTGGTCACCAAACGTTGTCTTGAACCACTTCTCACACATTTACACCTTACATGTGTAAGAAGTTCCTACATGAGTTACACTTATCGACATACCCTATATACCTTGTACCTAGTTCCAAATCAAAGCAAAGGTCTTAGCAGAATGCCATTTCTCACATGTTGTTGGTCACACTAGCTTATTTAAGACATATAACAACAAGAATAATTCTTTTAGAATGGACTCTAATAAGAGGTGAAAAATATTTGTTGCTTCATGTGAGACTTATTAGAGGAATAAAACAGAGACTGTGAGAAGTCCAGGACTAATGCATGCCTTGCCCATTCCAAATAAAAGGTGATACGCCATTAACATTGTCTTTAGAAGTTTGCCTCAAGATGGAGGGAGAATCTCCATCTTTGTTATTTCTAGGGTGCTACTGACAAATTCTCACACATTGTTGAACTATTCACGCCACATGGTTATAGGCTTCATGGATTTAAGAAAAATTAGTTTGGAGTTAGAAGAGCCAACTAGGTTTAAAGCGAAATTTAACGCTGAATGGCAGCTTTACGATAACAAAAATTAGTGGTATTAATTTGAAATTTTAACAAAATAAAGTTTATTGTGTAAAATTGGTTATCCCACATGCAAGAGATAAGTGAGCCTGCATGAATGCTTTAGACGTGCTCTTAAGCCTGATACAAAAGTATATTAGGGAATGTTTTCATGTGGGTAATCTGTGAGAAACAGATTCCTATATCAAGTGCAGTGTCCATATTCCTCTTGGACAGGCATGGATTCACATCTAAACCTATCAAGGAAAGCATTTTGGGGTAATTCTTCAAAAAATGTGCCTTGAGTAGCTGCACCATGGAGCAAAATTTCATTGGTATAAGGTGTGAATTTTGAGGGGTATTTATTGGCACAAGGTGTGAAATCTGAGGGGTATTTATTCTGTGAACTCTGGGGGGTATTTACTCTGCCAAAATTGCTCAAGACATGCGCCATGGAGCAGAGTTTCATTGGCATAAGGTGCGAACTTGACGGATATTTATTCTGCCAAAATTTCTCAGGACATACACCCAATCTAATCCCTTTAGTTCAAAGTGAGAATGGAACCCTGGTGGACAACAAAACACTTGTTCACCTCACCAAGGAGTCAATCGCCCATTGGCAGGAAAAGCCATTTTATCGTATATATTGTTGAAGCATTTTCTTTTTCATATTAATAAAGGCTCTGTTTTGAGGGTTTTCCACAAATATTTGAATGTTGTTCTTCTTTGTTGTCAAATATTCAACGTTTTATTCCAAAATTTAGAATTTTTTTTATTTTTTTACTTTTTATTTTATTTATTTTTTTATTTATTTTTTTATTTATTTATTTTTTATTTATTTTTTTATTTTATTTATTTTCAGATTTTAGGTATTTCAAAACATTTTTTTCCCAGGGAAAAGTATCGTAATTTTCATTATCAAGGAAAATTACATGTTGTAAATGCCATAGGTATATGTAGAAAAGTGACCGTGGTCATATGAGAACTGTTTTGTATTATAGAAATCTATACAAAAAACCCAAAGAAGGGTGTGTTGATAGTATCTAATCATATACATTATTATTTACATATTCAATTTTTTTCAAAATTTCACCCATGGTGATTATTGTTCTGTAGACAAAAAATAAATAACAAAAATAGATAAGTTAGGGCTTGTCAACCCTCTGCAGTTCCTGATCCATGTATAGTCTATGGAAATACTGGTAGATCTCTTCTGGTGTGTGCTCCCTGATCAACCATTCCCTCTAGGATGATGCGTTGCCACTTTTGAAAGCCAGTCCGTGGGTTCATTATGCTCCCTGTAGATATGAGCACATGAAACATGATCAAAATGTGTTTTAAAAACAAAACATAATCCAATATGGTTCTTAGTGTATATGCATGGCATGTAGAAATGTAGTTGAACCAATTAATAACAATATTGGAGTCCCCATAAACTTGTAAATATCCACAGTTTTTGTTTATAGCAAAATATAAAAGATGAAAAAGTGTAAGGAGCTTCACAAAGTTATTTGTGCCATCTCCCAACCCCATACAAATATGGAAATAATGTGTCTCAGATATATGGAGGATAATGCCACCGCCACAACCCTGTTCCTGTGTTGATATGTCGAAATAGGCCCAAGGGTGTGCTTTGTCTATGACCTCAGCGTGATGGTTCGAATCTTGGCAACCTGTACATCAACCAGAATTTCCATATAACTGTTACAAATCTTAGGAATAATGAAAGGCCAGACTATATGCTTCCCATGAAATATGTTGTTGTTCCCGCTCATCCATATGTGCCAGAACACCATTAATGGAAGATTTTTGGATCTTGGGTTTGGAGCTTCAGCCCACCACTGGTTCCAGACATTTTGTATACCATTGCTAGCCTAAGTAAGTGATAAATTAAGAGTATGTAACACCTACGCCCAGAATTGTTGTGTTGTAGGGCAGGAGAGAAAGAGATGGTGATTTGATTGCTCCTCCTAGTGACATAATACACACCATGTAGGTCCCTGAAAAGATCATTTTTTGAGATTCGTTCCGGTTGGGGTTTTGTCCATAATGATGTTCCACATCAAAGGATGAATACTCGGCGGGCCGTTTAGCTTCCATATGCCGCTCCACCAGCTATCCAAAGAATCAAGTTTATGGCTAGCATGGATAATAGGATATCCATCCTTTGCAGTATAGATCCCCTTCTGTGTAAAAGCCCAAATCAGTTTGTCATCCTCATCCCTTAGTCTCACATGGGATTCAATTCAAGCCACCGAATATCTCCTCCACTCCATATGCCACTAATCTAGTATATCCACGACCGCCATTGGTATATGTAGTGGTGTTGTATAGGTCCCCGATCTGTGTGATGTTTTCCACTCCATTATGATTTAGGAAGGCAATCAAGCTAGGAGGGAGATGATGTGAGTTGCCGCAACCAATTCATGGATTAGTCCCAATCCAGACAGACATACCATTGCTGATCCTCCAAGTAAGTCCCCTTCTTATGATGGGAAGGGTATTCATTGATATTCCTTTCCTGTTCCAAGAGGGTAACCTTAACCAATCCATGACTATGTGCGATTATAAGTATTTATAGGTAACCACCTCTAACCAAAGGCTGTTGTGCTTCAGGAGAAGCCATCCTCATTTGGCTGCAAGTGCTTGAGAAAAGGCAAAGAGGTTCTTGAGGCCCCAACCTCCCCATTTTTAGGAGTTGCAATTCTACTCCATTTGATCCACACATAGGGTTTTTCCTCCTTGTGACCCTTTCATAGGAAGTGGTAGCAAACTCGTTGAATCCTTTGTAATATACCTGGGGGATCTAGGCTAGAGACATCCACAAGATTGGTGTTGCTTCCATAACTAATTTAATGAGCACCAATATACCTACTCTGGATAGTAGATGATGGCTCCAAATATTTAATCTTCTTTCAACCTGGACAATCAACGAGGTCCAATCTACAATTTTGTACCATCTGCTTTTATCCCGAAACCCAAGTACTTCAATCCATCCTCCATTGTCAGGTTTTGGAAGGGGAAGTTTTGGAGTGCATGATAGGTGTCCTATTGAGTACAAGCTGAGAGAGATATAGTGGATTTGGCCCCATTTATTTCCATCCGTGTTGCGGCACAAAAAATATTCAACACTTCAGAGAGAGTGTTGTTGTCCTTAATGCCTCCATCTAAGAATATGAGCATGTCATCCACAAAGAGAATATGTGTTAGAGTGCATTGCTCCATGATCTTGAGACCCTTGATACTCTCGACTCTTTTTTATAATGCAGTCAACCTACTTAAGCCTTCCATCACAATAACAAAAATTAATGGGGAGAGAGGACACCCCTGCCTGATTCCTCGCTCCACCTGAAAGGAATGGGAGACTGATCCATTGATTAAGCTTCCAAAGGATACAGATGTAATGCAACACATTATCCATCTGATAAGGAACAGTGGAAAGCCCAGGTGAGTAAGGATCATCCTTAAGAACAACCAGCTGACCCTGTCAAAGGCCTTTGAGAGGTCAATCTTGAGCATCACCCCTTTAAGCTTCTTCTGTTTGATGGAGTGTAAGGCCTCTTGTGCTGTGCCGATGGCCGCATGGATTTTTTGATTATGTAGGAAGGCAAACTATTTCGAGGAGATGTTGCCTGATAGGATCAAATTTATGCGGTTAGCAATTATCTTCACAATAATTTTGTATAGGCAGTTACATAGGGATATAGGCCTGAAGTCATTGAAGGATGGTGGGGAGTCCATCTTGGGAATGAGAGCTATATAGGTGAAATTTATAGGTTCATACATTTTTCTTGATGAATGACATTTCTCGATCACATCAGGTAGATCCAGTTCAATAATGTCAAAGAACATAAGATAGAATTCCATGGTCCAACCATCTGGCCCCGGACTTTTGTCCTTCTTAAACCACTTCAGGGTGCCCTCCAATTCCCCCATAGTAACAGGTTTTATGGGATCCTCCACCAAGTTAGGTTCCACAAATCTGGGAAAATGCCCTGCAATGCGAATGATATCAGCTAGAGGTGTGCCTGGTGGGGCTTTGAACAACAGCTTGAAGTGAGTGTTACCCAGCCGTGATAGCTGATTATAAGTTTTAGCAATCAGACCCTGTTCCGTAGGCATTTTCTAGATAGTATTGTTGGCTTTCCTTCCATTTGCAAATTTATGGAAGAATTTTGTATTGCCATCCCCCACTTGTAACCAAATTTCCTTGCTTTTGTGTCTCCAAGTTTCTTCCCGATCCAGCAGAATCTTTGATCTCTGGGTTTCCAAGTCCACAAGGTGTAGTTTTGCTGCTATAGAGGTGTACCCTCTTCCCTGTTCATCCATTAGAGTGGCCAGCTGATTTTCAATGTCACCAAGGGTATGTTCCTCCTTGGCCTTTTTCCTTCTGGCCCAATGTATGGATAATCGCTTGAGTTTGATCAGGTTACTATAGAAACATCAGGTTACTATAGAAACCCTCAACCTTCCTCTGGACATTTAATAAGGGATGGGCCTTCCAAAATTCTAAAACCAACCTGAGATATTTAGGGTCCTTTAACCAAGTCAAATTAAACTTAAAAGGAGCCCTAGGTTTTTTGAAGGAGCCTACCACTTCCAGATAAATAGGGGAATGATCTGATATTCCTCTAGTGCCCACCCACTGTCTGTAATTTGTGAGGGAAGTAAGAAAATCTTCATGAATGAGATACATGTCTAGTCTCCTCCCTAGAGTTGCATGTCCAATCCTTCTATTGTTCCAGGTTAGCAGCTTCTTGTTCATAGGGACATCAATAAGACCATGTTACTCCAAAAGGATGTCGAGTTGATCCGAGAGTGGATCCAGTTGCGAGTGGTGTCCCCAGAATTCTTCATGTCCGATGGAGAAATTAAGATCTCCCCTTAGAATAGTGAATTGGTCTATCAGGGGATTCTCAAGGAGCTGCTGCCAGAAATCCAATATAATATGATTGGGTGCATAAATGTTCATAATACAGAGATATCTACCCAATTTAGTTGAAAATATATCGATACCCAAGAAACCCTGACCTCCCCAAGCCGATGTAACCTTGATGGTTCGAGGGTTTATCTTGAGAGCTAGACCCCCAGATCTCTCAGCAACATCTAGGGCTTGAAAGGGCCACCCTGGCATTATAGTTAGAAGGGTCCTAACAATCAGCTCAAAGCTACCTAGGGTTCTTAAAGAAAAGTAATTTCAAAAGGCTCACAGCTCAAGAGTCTCTTAAGGGATAATTATTTAGAGGGACTAGCTAATCCCCTACAGTTGAAGGAGAGCCTCTTCATGGGGGGGCATTGCCAATGGTGTCTGGTGCTCTAAGTACCCTTTCAATGGTGTTCTGTATGCCCTGAGCTACATCATCCCCAACAATCTTAATGGCTTTGGACATCTTGGAAGGCCTCCCTCAGGTGGGTTTATGCTCAACATTAGAGGGTGTGATACCCAATCCAAGCGAGTAAGGGGTTGTCTGGTGGCAGGAACGGAGGTTGTAGGAATGTGAACCCGAAGCAGATGGGGAAATAGGATTTTGTTGGAGCCCCTATCCAAGGACAACCGGGGGGGTGTTGGAAAAGATAGGCAATGGGTGATCAAGTGCACAGGTAATGAGAGAGGTAACCAAACAAGGTGAAGATGTAGATGATGCCAATGAGAAAAAAATAGTGATTAAAATTCAGTGTAGAGGATAAGGGAGAAGAAACTGTACCCGATGTAGGAGCAGCCTCCGCAACAAACCGGGATCTAGTCATAGGAGGGGAGATTGGCAGCATCTGGAAAGCACTAGATGGCTGAGCAATGACCCCAGCACAATCCTTTGGACTATCCGGACCTATGGGCTGCTCATCCACAATCAAGTCTTCCGTCTGGCGATGTATGATTCCATTTGTAGCAGCCGGAGTAGTAGGCATGAGCAGTGGGCATTCTTTGAAAAGATGTCCAACCTTATGGCATCGTCTACACCTGAATGGAACGCCTTTGTAACCAAGATTTTTTCAGCGAGAGAAATGCCTCCAATGTAGGGTAATCTTTTCCTCCAGGCCTTCTTTGGTGTCCAAATGAACCATGATGTGAGCCATAGTCATATTCCCTGAAGTTTCATAGGACTGATCATGTTCCAAATAGGTACTCTTCCCTATGGAAACGAAGGGTAAACCATCCTCACGCAAGCACCTGAATGGTGGGTAATTCTTTGAGTAAAGAACCCCAAACCTCCAAGGTCCAGAGACAAAGTCTCTCCATAGTATATTTTCGCCCCCGAACTCAGCCCACCAAGACCTTCTTGGTTGTATCAAAAACTTCCCCCATCGAGAGGTCTTTGGCCAAGGATAGGTTGATGTCCCTGTCGACAAGTTTTAGGCACCTTGCTTTCCTTAGCTTGTCAGATCTGTGAGCCATCAGATAGTCCCAAAGATGTCCCCGTATGCCCTATTTAACCATTTGTGGTGTGGATGGGGTCGATTTAGGGTTTGGGACCGGGGAGCTGAAGCATCCAGAATGGATAGGGGTGCTGGGAGATGGGCCACCAAGGTTAAGGGTGCTACCGAAGAGTGCAGGGACAGGGTAGGTAGTAGTGCCAGGAGGGGGGATGCCAGAGGAGGAAGGGTTGTAGGGCAAGGCGGAGATGTCGGGTAGACGGGGCAGTGGCACATCGGAAGTGGGCGATGGTTGTAGGCAGGTACTTAGGAGATTCAAGGTAGGCAGGGAAATCGATGGGTAGTCCAAGCCAGAGGCATCTTTGATGTTGACAGAAGGTGGAGGATGGGGCATAGATGACCCAGGTCAGTCCAGTGCAGAGCTAGGAGCTGGCAGAGGCTGCAGAGATGCGACAAACAGACCAGAACCTGACACGGCGTGATGGCAAGACCAAATGACCTCATGGGGATTGGGGTCCTCAGTATAGTCCACCTCGTTCAGGTGCATTGCAACCGACAAGAAAACGGTCGATGGTGGTTACGGACTGCGAGGAAGGTGGGAGGACCACAGGAATGGAAAGCACCGAAGAGACCGCGAGAAGGAGGTAAGGTTGGATGAAGTCTGGTGAGCTGTGGAGGTTAACCCTAACCGTCAGGTGCGTGGCAGCAATGCAACATTAACTCCATTATTGCCGACCATCAGAGCTCCACTAGGGTTTCTTTTCCTCTTCGTTTTCTCCCATTTTCAAAACAATTATTTGTTTGTGTTCTTGTCTATATTTTTGTCTGGAATAATTTATAAAGATATAATAGTCAGGCGGTTTCAAATTTTAGCTGTTTCATCAAGTATATTCCAATATAATACTGTATTCCAGCTTTGTTTATCAGACAATATTTGTTTAGGAACCTAACATGTCATATTTGGCCATGATATAACTTTTTACTATTTTACTATTACAGTGACTTGATCAATGGACATAGGGTGGTTGTAAGAGATTAACTGCATACATGAGATACATTTTGGGCCTGTTTGGGTACACCAAACTTTATTTATAAGATATTCAATACCTGTTCAGGTACACCAAACTTTGTGTATAAGATCTCCAATAAAGAGAGTTACTTTACTTTATTGTTACTCCAGAATGAAGTCTTTTCTCTTAACCTGTCATTAACTCTGTCAGTATTAACTATTTAACTTGTTATTTAATTTGTTGAAACCATCAGTAGATTGTTGTTGTAGTTGGTGCATTTTTAGTGGGAAGATACCATTTTTTTTTAATGCTTTATTTAGTATATTTTTTACACAAATATTCTTATGAACAATATTTCTATGGATGTCACGGTTTGTTAAAAGTGAGGAATCATAAATAGTGAGCACCTTATTCACATCCACCTACTCATTCTTTAAACTCTATATTGAATCACAATGTAGGAAATTCCAGGGATGCTCCTCGCTTTAGTGCTCTGTTCTGATTACCAAAAGAACATGGATCTTGGCAATGATACAAAATTGCCTATTATGAGGGGCTGCAAGTATTTTTGGCATCCACTTTCAGGATATACGACTGGTTTGATTGTTGTTCTTGTTGCAGGAATCTTGACACGATTACCATAGCCCGCACTTCTGTATTTGGTATTGATTAGCATCATGCACTTTAAACTGGATAACTTGCAAGTTAAAAATATATTTCTTTGGCATCTTCATTGTGCTCTGGTATTCCTCAGTTACAAACTAGAAAGTTTTCATGTCATTGCCTACTTTGAGAATATGAATGAACTTGCATAGATTCTCTTTGAGAATATCTTATTGGGAACCTGTTTTAATTTTTTTTTGTTAGTTCACTCACTTATTTCTTCCATTTTCTTTTTAGTATCCTTAGATGAAATGGCATTTTTTAGTTTTTGGAATGGGTTATAGTTGTTAAGAAGTATTGAATAGTTCAGAGAATTCCTTCTTTCATGTATGAATGTAGTTGTTTACCTTTGGACACATATTAATACAAAGTGTATTTTGTCTCCAATTAACATATTTTTGGAATTTCCTTGCACTATATTATAATCAATATTTTGACCTTGAATCAAAATGAATGAGTATGTCTTCCATAATTTTCCAGGGTTCTAACATTAGAAAATACTCTGATTGCATTTGATTTCGTGTATAAAATGTATTTTCCGATTGGATGTTACAGGGTATTTCTGATACCCGTCTCTAGTATTGTTGTCGTGTGGAGTAAATGAGTTTACACCAGATTCTTTGTTTAGAGACTTGAGGTGTTTGGATGTTTCTAATATTGTGTAATTGCAGTGATGAATGGACCGAGAAGTTTGACCCAAGTAATGGTACAAAACTTTTGTTTAAGGTCCATTTTTGTTGATTTAACTTCATCCTATTGCCATTGAAAAATTAGAGCCTTCAAGGTCATGCACATTTAGTCCAGAAGACCAATAATACCCACAAATTGTCATTTCTCATTCAAAAATTGAACATAAAGTGAGGGGAATTAGAAAGATGGAACCTGATTGTTTTATAGTGGTCCACTATAAGTAACGTCTTAGAGTCTGTTTATGAAATATAATGCCCAGAAATTGATACACAGACACAACACTTCATAACGGTGCTTGTATCACCATCAAATGCTAAACCCCATAAGCTGGGTGGTTAGAGCAGCCAGATCTTGTTTATGACTAGGTTGATAAAATGTCCTCTTGCTGGTTTCAAGATAATTTTGACCTATATCATCGATCATTCCAGAGTGCACCTTTTCTAGGCCCCAAAATTGTCCCTCAGCATTGAATTCATGTGGATTTGTTAGAGGTTTGTTATCTAAATTTCCTTTTAAAAATCTAGTGCATGAATGATTGTCCACATGTTCATGAAGAAGAGAACATCTTTGCATTTGATGTGGTCCAGAGAGAAATTTTTTATTTGGTCAAGCCTATATTCTTCATCAATTATTTTCTTGACATCATTTTCATTCTCGATACTGTAGTTGTATATGTCATCGAGGGTTTCATTACAGGTTTCATCAATCTTCTGGGTTGTCCAACTTTGTTATTGTCAACAATAGAGCCATCTAGAGGTGGAAATGGATCTGTATGACTGAAAGCTTCAATAATTGTGTGTTTATAACATATCCTTTGTTTGTCTACCAAGGAATATCCATCACATATGTCAATAACATTTTCTTCTAGATGAGTATTGATAGTAAAAGGAAGAGACTTCCCTATCCCATCAGGCTTGAGGAATAAATTCAGATTGTAGGAATAAAAAGTAGCAAGACTGTCAGATTCCATGATATAGGATCTTTGAGGATTGAACTATAATATTAATTTTCTTCACTCAGATAATAATAATGGTCACATTATTACTTTGCTGGCTTTGAAAAACCTTTTGAGTTTATTGACCTCAAACTGTAGGAAATAATGATTACTTCCATTTATTTCTTACACGATCATGATTAACATCAAAGTGCAATGTGGGGGTTACATTACTCCTCAAACTCACAATGAAATGTTGAGGTTCCAAGTATATTACCATGAAAGTCTACAGCTCCCTTAATTTCTGTGTCTATGAAAATAGGATTAGTGTGATTGAACTATATTTTTGTGAACTCAAAAGTGTTTTCAGGATTTAAATTATCAACAAGGGAAGCATGATCTTCATCATCCTTTTCATATGGTTGATATTTTGGGGTAGAAACATGGTTTGTATCATTGGTGGAAATATTAAAAAATTCTTCATTTCCTTTGTTTATCACTTTGTCATGTAGGAAATCATGACCGGCATCCTCACAATGGTGAAAATATTTATCATGCTCCTTATTTTCATGCAAATCATTCATAGAATCTAGGACAGATACATCAACACATAGTTGTTCTTTGATGAGGATGGCATTTAATGTGGGGCTACATCGGTCATAAGTAGCTTGTCCATCAAGAACTAATCTTGTGAATTTGGAGGGTCTTTTTCAATGATATTGTTATCATATTCAAGAGAGGAAGGAGCTTCTTCTTCTTGTACGTCTACCACAAGGTCTTGAAAGGTATTTTCATATCATTAGAACCTAGGGCCCCAATGCTCGAGAAAGCCCTCAATTAGACTAGCAATAGAAGATATTCCTTTTGGACTACCGGATCTAACCCAAGCCTTTTGTTTTTCCTCAAGATAGTATAGAATTAACCTCATGCATAACGTATACATTTTCTTTTGAGAAGAGTATATATATTCTTTTCAATCCATGTCCTTGCCTTGCAGGACCTTGAGAGGGGTATATAGATTCTTCTCAATGGAAAACAATTTCCTTTTGTATGATTGTTTATGATCTAATCATCTGCAGAATATCATAGTGCAAGGATTGTTAGGGGATCTATATTCAAAAGAAGGCTTGAAGATAATATCCACTATCAAATCAACCAGGGTAGGCTTAAAAGATGAAATTGAAAAACATTTTACTTCTTAATTCTCCCTACAAAAGAATTTTCAATTGCAAAGACTAAGCACAAAGAATATTGTGTGACTAGTCTTTGACCTTGGGTAAGCTAGCTACTACCCTCTCAAACATGATCAATGATGATGGTAAGTCTTGGGATTATATAGATTATAGTGTGTATTCTATAATGCTACCTAGTACTTTGTCATTCCAAACATTTTGTATAGGTTTACAAAGAATCCATCACAAGAGCAATCATTGAGAACCAATAATTTAAGTTATTGATGTTGTGCATAACAATTGTTGTTATATTCGATATTCTGCCAACATACCATGAAAATTTTGTTTCTCAATGTGTATTCATGTGTTAATTCAACTGTTTTCAAACTATTTTATGTGATCAATGATATGCAGAGGCACTTTAATGGGTGCTTTAGATCCTAAAAGGTTGAACTTGCATACACATGAGTTTATATATAAAAGTGAAGATATGACAGGAAATAAATTTTATCATGCTCTAATAACCAACTAGGGTTTTGGTGAATAGCCTTTTGAAAATATAGTCTAATTTTTCTTATGTGTCTTTGTATTCCTGTAGCAAGATAGTTCCAACAGGATTTGATTTAGACAACTTCCAAGAAAGCCATTAAGGTAATTTTTACATGTATTAGCTACAACTACAAACTATTTTAACACACTTTGTCTTGATGCTCTTTGTTTGTCACTAAGGATTAATGAGGATCACTGTTTCATGATAGCTTTGTGCATAAACATTAATGATTAAATACGTTATTTTAGTGATACCACAGTTGTGCACATTTGTTGTGATTACCCTTTTGTTCCAAAAATTGGTTAGATCTCACCAAAATCATACTACACCTTATTCATCTTTCCACTTTATTTTCCCAGCAAACAATTCCCTATCTAATGCATAAGGCTTATGGTGGGTCACACCATCTTTAATGATGTGAATTTGTGTCATACATTATGACAATCCTGTTTCTTGTGTCACTTTAGTATAGATGACATATCTTTCAAAGGTTGACTACAACCAGGAAAAGCCATTTTGGGATCTTGTGATTTGACATGAGCTATTATAGGAAAGGTCCTGAAAGGCTTGCCTTGGTTCTGTTGTTAAAATGTTAGGTCGTTAAAGTAATGGTCAAATTTTGAAATTAGTGTACATGAAACAATTGTGTGTGGTTTAATTTGAGGCTATGTACAATGGCAAGTCAATAAGATGACAAACTTGGCTACATATGTGGTGAGAGAGAGATTATAGGAAGTGAAATGTTATTGGGCAAATATAGAGTCATAGGAATTGGAATGTTTAGTGTTAAAAGCTCTATTATGTGTTCATGTGCTTCCAAATCCATTTTCTTTTGTTTTCTTTGTAATAAAATTGTCAGTGTCTCATTTCATAGTATTTTTGTCTTATTGAATGATCTATGTGATCCAGTTCCAGTGACAACATGATGCTAATTTGCTTCAATTTTGACTTGGCGTTAGAGCTTAAGCATGTGTTTTTGGAAAGAAGAAGATGGATAGCTTTGAAATATCTAAATTAAGAGCAACACAAATCATGAGTTAATTCATAGTGACATTTGTGGTCCTATCAAAAGAAAATCAATTTGAGGAGAAATCTACTTAAGCATCTCTGCCATGTGAATCCTGGAACTCTTGTTTCTAGGAAAAAGCAAACTGTAAAAAATAACAGTTTCTAGGAATCTATTGAAACTGATTTTTTAGCAACCCCTAATCACTATAAAGACCTAGATACACCTATCATCAAATATAGACCCTGAGACATATTGACTACTCAATAGATTTTGAATCTCAACAATAAATTTTATTCAAGGTTGAATATGCCAAATGAAGTTATTGTACTTCTGGAAAAATGAAGCCCATACATCATCAAGATGTACCCTAATTTTCATACATAATCATACTAATAGTAACATATTCTGATTTCCCAGGATATCAAAGAAACTGCTTTAATATTATATACAGTTGTAGACATATGGAAAATACTTTGAAAACCTTGGTAGCCTTACTTAAGCAATTAAGCAAGCCTTTGAACATCTGATTAGCGAGTCTTCCATCTTTCATCTTCTTCTGCATGCATCTTGTCATACAAGTTATCAATACTATAAATCAACTATACAGAATTTTGACAAATCTCACTCAAAGACAAACCCTAGGCACCACCAAGAACATCGACTCTCAATCTTGATGTGCATTGTAGTACCCTGCAATCATTATTTCACAATGGTGTATGCAGTAGTACTAACTCATGTATAGTGATCTCAATGTCAAGACTTTCACAATTCTCAGCCTTTGCAAAATGTATACAACACCTAATCTCAAGAAATTTAACTATCTGAAAGTATTGTCAATAGAATATCTGGAGAAGCAATTGAAGTGACCTTTTGAGCTATTGCTTTAGAGACAATGACTTGATATTTCAATCTCTAGAAGGGATATAGCAATATTCAATAGTAGTAAGCCACCAATCAATTATGGATGATTATGTGAACAAGGTAATCATCATAGTGTTCCAAGGGTGATCTTCACAAGATGAAAAGCTTAGGACATACTACCTCAAATTATATTCTTCAAATTTGAGCCACAAAGGTATTTCAACTAATAGAATTAGATCTTCAAAGATTGACACAATACAAGGGTGTGATAAACTTGAACCCCATATGGTGCTTCTATCATTTATCTTCATCCTTAGGATTGTGCCATTTATATTTATATCATATACCAGCAGCTACAGGGTTTACTGTGCTAAATACTTAACCTTGTCAATTTTACTTCTATGCAAGGTTCTTGTTAATTTATAACCCATATCTAAGGAGATATATCATAGATACTGATTTTAGGGCATTGAGATAAGATCGTATTATAGAAGCAAGCTATCTCTAGCTAGATTATAGTTCATACTGCTTCAAATAATAATCACATGTGCAAGCTTGATTAGTATGAAGTTAATGAAATCTAAATTATGTTATACTACAAGGTTACAACAGTAAAAATATGTTATAGATGAGAATTGTCATCACTATCATGGGATTTTCAGAGTATCAATTTCCATGTGTCATATCTTATCTATCGTATCATGGCCAATATGGAGTTTGAACAGACTATTTTACATATCAAGGTGTTGTGTAGATATAATGAGTCATTGTCATGCGAATGGAGAGATTTGTAGTGATTCGTATGAACACCAGGCAGGCCAAAGTTTATAGAATGAAAATCATAAAATGTGAGTCATAGAAACAATGCAGGTCGAGGATCTTAAAGGGCTAAAACACTTCTGTAATGATGAACTGAGATAATGCCAATTATTGAGAGGGTTTGATGGAAAACTATTACAACCTTCTTTCTTTGCTCCTGGACCCCTACCTGACTGTGGCCTTCCTCTAAACACCTCTGTTTCAATTTGCTGATGGTTTGTACTATTATTCAAATAAAAGATAAGAGTCACAGTCTCCCATCCAAGAGATCCAAGGCCTGCAACCTCCTACCAGCATTTCAGCCTCCTGACCAAGGTTGTCAAGGCCTGTGGCCTACTTGTAACACACACCTAGGGCTGTGGCCTGATGTAGGAGAGAAAAATCCAACTATGACAAGCCCAAACATCATGCATAACTCCCTCTCGGATGCATCTTCCTCCTTGCTATAGTTTGGACCTATGAGATATTACATAGCAGTCCCAAACACATGGAAGAGTGCATGACCTAGCTGCGCCCTAGCCTGGGCATATGTGGCCTAGAGAGAAGGATTTTACACCCTTCAAACTTCTTACCAATAATTTGTTGTAGCATCTCTCTTTCTATGGCTTGTAATAGAGATGCAACACACCAAATGGCACAGAAAAATACCCAATGAGCATACCTTTGACTGCGGCCATATCTAACAAGAAACTCACTCTCATAATCAAGAGTTAAACTTCCCAGACAATCCTCTAGCCTCCACCCATGGTGCCTTAGACCTGCGACACTCTCCCAAGGAAACTGCACCCTAAATAGAGATAAACATCTTCATAAACTTGACTCTTGACACCTACGTCATTGCCTTAGATTTCCACCGTTTTCAGAGGCATGGATGATGCAGTTGGATGTGTCGAAATGTGGTGAGAGGACACCTCTATATATACAATTCGATGGGGGTTCATGGGACGTGACCATTAGGCTTGATGAGTCAACATAAGGATGAGGCCGACCATATAAATTTACTTGAGAGAACATAAATTCGAAAACCCATTTTCCGTATCCAAATTTGGTGATCTTTAGATCGATTTTGGTCTTATTGAAGAGAGGAATTTAATGTTGCAATAATATTTCCCATAGGATCTTCCCAAAGTGGAATTTGGCCCTATTTGCCAATTTTAACAAACCAACATGATGGAGTCTAGCAAGATTAACCCTCCAATTGTGCAAGGAAATTTTGGGTTGATAGACTTACCTTTTATAGGACCTAGTTCATTCTAACAAACAAGAAATGCTTGAGAATCAGTTCCCTGTGTCATTTTCAAATGCTGCAATGGATTATGAGTTCTCCGGCAATGTTCTTCATGCAACTATTACAAAAATAACAAAAAATTATCTTTGGTCATTTCACAGAGATTGTTTTCCTTTAGAAATAGAGAGAGATTGTTTTTACAATACCTTCTTTTGTTTGTGGCATGTAAGTAGATCTTGAGAGTAATATAGAATAGGAAAACCAGTTGGTCAACTTGTGATAAAGGTGAGTAACTTCTTGGACACCAACTTCTAACCCTGCCACATTCTTCTAGGAACATTGGATCCAGAAATCTCCAAGGCTTGAACTACACTGATTATGTCATAGAAGTTGGAAGAACCAGAGATGCCATGGATGTGTAACTGCTAACATTTTGAAGATGATAGCACGTGTGTCTTTAAAGGTTCATCACCAATCATAGTGTAAACAACAAATTTTACCACTAATACAGTTCCTCGATCATGGATATCAATCAAGCCTAGTTAGCCTTACTTTCTTGGTAAGGAGATGAGGCTTCATGTTTTCCATCCTGTTTTCCCCAAAGAAATTTATTCTACGAGTTTAAATTATTCATTACTTTTCCCTTTTACAAGCAAACACTTGGCAAAAAAAGGATTTCACACTTGGGAGTGTTTTGTAGGATAAAGGGAAAGCTAAGTGGGTATCCTAGTAGTAGTTGCATTGGTCTTATCATCATTACACCACTTTTCATATGGGTCTTCACAACAGAGAATCACCATTACACTTTGTTGATTTATAAGCAATGATTTAGCTGAGTGACTTGGTGCAAAGTCACTACGATATATGTCATTTATAGATCAAGAAATGTCAAAAGATTTGCCTTGTATGGATCATACTAGAATAAATGAATTGTTTCAGAGATATGGGAATGACGACCTTATATTGTTTGACCTGTCAGAGATAGCGGACCAATGCCAAGAAAAGAAATTACACATTAGATATGATAAGTGGGATCACCCATGACAATCTTTACTTCAACCTAATCTAGGTGAATTCGAGGGGCCTGCTCTCATAATTACTTTTGAAGAGATTGTGCTAAGTATGGAGGAAATATGCATTCTCCATCTTAATCCTCCATGGAAACTTCGAGGTAAAACCCTTAGCTATGGCTCAGGCTTATGGAGTTGTTACCTACTATGTGACCTTCCATTGATAGTTTCTTATGGATTTCTTTATTTATTTGATCCTTTGGGTTTGGTCCTTAATACATCTTTGAACCCTAGTCATTTTATACCTTCAAGATCACCAAGTGCAAAAATGTATTATTTATGAGGTAAAAATTTTCCTGGGAGGTTCTAAGATCAATTTATTCCACTTTATGTTAGCAAAACTCTTTCTTGGGGCTCATCTGATTCTACAATTATTTGTATTCCTTCGAAGTCTAACTCTACAAAAGACGTTGTTGAAAGTGGTGATCAAAGAATCAAATGATTATTTAACAAATTTAAAGATCATGGTTTTGTTGTATTCTTGGTTTTTATGTTAGTTGAACATGTGTTATTGTCAACTCGGGAAATAGGATTATCATTTCCATGCCAGAAATATGTTGTCTCTATGGGTCCCACATTATCCATTCTAAGGAGTTTATTTCTTGAAAAAAAAAGTGGAGAAAATTTCAAATATCAAATCTATTTAGTAGCTCAAGTGTTGCAAAAAAATTGCATACTATAGATGTATGCATAGTTGAAGATGGGAGTGAAATTACTGACAAATGGCTTGTTGCCATTACCCTTGGCTCCGGACAGACAAGTGTGGCATTGGATAGGAGGTATATGTCTTACAACTTGGCTCAAATTTCTGGTGTTGCTACAAATGTGTCCCAGAATGGAAAAAGTACGAGGGTTTGTTTAGATAATTGCATTTGATCCCCCCTTCCATTCAATTTCTCAGTCAACATGCTAGTGACGATCATTGTATATTTTCTTATATGACACAATGCGGGGCGATATCTATTTGAAAATGAAGCCTTCATAACTGCTTTAGGAAATAAACATGACACACACAATCAACTTATTGCCTCTTGGAATAAGGAATTGATGGCTTTTGTTCACGATCCCTATGTGGAATTAATGGTGGAATTTCAAAGACTTAGAAAGGATCCTTTAACTTCACGTGTGGACTTATCTGTTGCGCAAGTTGTGAGTGGGATCTTGCAGATCTCTACTGATAAAGTTTATTCATTTTGGCCACGGGAAGCCTAAAAGACTATCTCCTAATCAACTTCCATATATTGAAGGTTTTATGAGTACTTCAAAAATTCCATATGTTGAGTGGCAATGTTTGATAAAGGGAGTAATAAGGCCTTTTTACTCATGTCTTGTTGAACTATGTGTTTGGAAAAAATGTTGTTGTTTGGTTGTGTTTGTGCTATGCGTAAATCTAACACATGTTAGATTTTCTTCACCTTGCAATGTTGTTATTGACAACATGCTTCTATTTTGGCTCAAAGAAATCTAGCATGCACTAGATTTTTTATCACTACAATGTGGTTGTTGGAAATATGCTTTTGTTTGTGCTAGAAGTAAATATTACCATGTGCTAGATTTATTTTATCTAGAAATGTTATAATGTGTTTGTGTTTGTGCTACAAGGAAATCTAGCATACATTAGATTCCTTTCACCCTTCTACGAGTTTATTGACAATGTGATTGTATGTGCATTAGAAGGAAATCTAGTATGCGTCACATTTCCTCACCTTACAATGATGTTATTGGAAATGTGCTTGTGATTGTGCTAAAAGGAAATCTAGTATGTGCTAGATTTATTTTGCCCTAGAATGTTTTTGGTAATATGTTTGTGTTCTTACTATAACAAAATCTAGCATGCGCTAGATTCTTTAGCCCTACAATGTTATGTGTTTGTGTTTGTGCTAGAAGGAAATCTATCACACACTGGGTTTCTTTTGTCTTGCAATGGTGTTTTTGGCAATATGCTTGTTTGAGCTAGAAGTAAATCTAATATGCGGTATGTTTCTTTCACCCTACAATATTGTTATGTGCTTGTGTTTGCGAGAGGAGGAAATCTAGCATGTGTTAGATTTCATTCACCTTGCAATGTTGTTATTGGTGACATGTTTTTGTTTGAGATATAAGTACAAATAGAATGTTACATCTAATTGACCTTGCTATATTGTTATTTGAAATATGCTTATGTTTGTGATAGAAGAAAATATAGCATGAGATAAATTTCTTTTACCCTACAGTATTGATGTTGGCAATATGTTTGTGTATGGTGGAAGGAATTCTAACATGCTCTAAATTTATTTTGCAATGCACTATTGGTGTTAGAAACGTACTTGTGTTTGTACTAGAATAAAATCTAGTATGCAATATATTTCTTTTGCAATGCAATATTGTTGTTGGCAATGTGCTTGTATTTGTGCTAGAATGAAATATAAATTGCATTGGATTTCTTTTTCAATACAATATTGTTGGAAATGTACTTGTGTTTGTGCTAGAAGGAATTCTATCACGTGTTGGATTTCATTTGCCCTACAATGTTATTGTTGGCAATGTGCTTGTGCTTATGCTAGAAGTAAATCAAGCATATGCTAGATATCTTCCACCCTGCAATGTTGTTTTTGACAATGTGATTGTGTTTGTGCTAGAAGAAACTCTAGAATGTGTAAGATTTATTTTACTTTACAATGTTTTTGTGAGTCATATGCTTCTATTTACGTTATAAGGAAATTTAGCGTGTGGTGGATTTTTCTCACCTTATAATATTGTTATTGGCAATGTGCTTGTGTTTGTGCTAGAAGGAAATCTAGCATGTGCTAGATTTATTTGACCATGTAATGTTGCTTCTAGCAATATGCTTATGTTTGTAGTAGAAGGAATGATATTGTTTGTTAGCTTTCATTTGAGGTGCAATGTTGTTGTTCGAAATGGGCTTCTACTTGTGATAGAAGGAAAGCTAGCACATTATATTTCCTTCATAATGCAATGTTGTTATTAGAAATATGTTTGTTGTTATGCTAGAAGGAAGGTTGGAATGTGTTAAATTTCCTTCATCTTGCAGTTGAAAATGTGTCTGTGTTTTTGATAGAAGTAAATGTTGCATGCGTTATTTTTTTTTCACAATGCAAAATTATTGTTGGAAATGTGCTTGTATTTGTGTTAGAAGGAATTATAGAATGCACTAGATCTTTGTTCTTCTGCCAAAAGGAAAACTATCAAGATTTCACCCTCACCAAGGTTAGTGCTTTGATATTGTTCTTGGAAGTGCATTTGCAATTATGCAAGAAGGATACCTAGTGATTACTAACTTTCTTCTAGACACCATTACACTTATGCAACCAATGCTCTAGGAGTGACATTGTTTAAATAATCACAATGGTTAGAGTTATAGCTTTTGATGTGCCTTTTTATTGAATTTGGAACAATTCATGAAGATCAATGATAGTGCAAAATAATCGTATATAAATATATGTTATTGTTGGCACTACATTTGTGCTTGAGTTGGAAGGAAAGATAATGGTATAGCTTTCCTTTTGGCACAAACACAATAATCCAATCATAATTATTTGATCCATGGAGAATAATGTGATCTTTGTCTAATTTTGAAGTTTATGAATAAATGTCTTATTGAGGTATACTATATTTTTCTTCCAATGCAATTTCTTTGCTTTTAGAATAAAAAAGAGAATTATCTAGTATTTGCAGTAACAGAACTTTTATTTGGAAGAAAACCTCTAGTTTGGCTTTCGATTATCAAGTTCAAACATCAAACATCTTCATTAAGTGAAATATAAATATAATTTCTTCTTCTCATGGGGATTTTAGACATCTTATGTATCATCGATCTTCGAATTTCTTATATTTTCCGAAGGACCATGTTTTGGTTCTTCAACTTCTACAAATTTCTTATGATCATTATTCATACACATGCATCAAGACTACAAGTGTCATTTCTAAAGTTAAATAGGAACTTGGTGGTTTTATATGAGGTTATATTTTTCATTCTATGATACTATCTACATCTCTAATTGCCCGGTCTTCATATATATATTTTTTGTGTAATATGTATGTAAAGTAATTTTTGGTAGTAGGCACTAGATGGTGGGAAACAATGTTTTATTACATACAATATGATTAACATACTATTTAAATTATTGCATCTATATTACTTTTTTGTAAGTTGTGTTTTTGCGAAAATATAAAGTCACACTTTACATGGTTCAACCTTTTAATTACATGTTACGATTTAATTTTTGTTACAGAATTGATACAAGCTACAATGGAAAATATAATTTTAGCAAAAGGGGAATATGTTGATCTCCATATTGATGATCAGGTCATCGGGCTAGGAAGGGTCGAATCTGGAGAGTCTAGAAATTATTATGTTGGAGAAAGGGTTAATGTAGGTTATGTTACAATTTTGATAATTGGTATCACTCAACCACATTTGATTGATGAGGATGTTAATGAAGAGGACATACATCCATGGAAGATCATAGATTTGAGACACAACATAGGTAAATCAAAATATTGAGGCGTGTGTTAAATATTATTGATAGTATAGTAAATGTTTTATTGAGTAAATACTAACCTTATTTACATTCTTTTATAGGTGCAAATGTTTCTTCTACATTTTCTATTGGAGACAAGGTAGATCTTCTGCAACATGGATTGAAGTTGGGTGAGGGCTCCATATTCAATACAAAGCTTGGGCATAAAGTGCACAGAAATATGGTAAATAAAGGATGCATAGTGGTTAAAATTGAGAAGGTGTTAAAACATGATGCTCCTCTACCACATCCAATAGGATTTGAGCATACATTAGGGGGTGCATTGGAATCTTATGAGATTTGGCCAGAATCAGATTTGGAGCCTCACTATCATGATCATGCCATAAATATTGCCCAAGATAGGGTTAGATTCATATGTACAAATGTTTCTCTTACACATGGATGCATGGGAACAAGGATGTGCATTACCAAAGGAATGCTAGTTAATGTCTACGAGGAGCACATTGTTGAGGGTGAAACACTAGGTGAAATGGAATTTGGTTTTTTTTTGGAAGAGATAGATGGAAATTGTGAGATATAAAGAATTGGGGATAAGTCTATATACTATTTGGTCAAATGGCCAATAAATAAATTGGTGGATAACAAAGGTGTGATATTAAGGGTCAAGGAAAAGTTCAAGAAGCCACCCAAGGAAATGGTGATATGGGATGTTATAGAGGACACGAATCCATTAAACAAATGGGATGGGTATCTTTGGAATGAAAAAGATAGAAAATCAATTGATATGCATGTAACGAGGCCATATAAAAGGGTTAAACAAGTTATGGCTACAAAAAAATTGCAAAATGTCAAACAAAAATAGATGAAGTGAAAGCAATTCGACTTTTGGTGGCAAGTGTATGTTGTAGAAAAGATTGTCTTCAACATGTGGATAGGAAGGCCATTGCAGGTGCTAGGAGGGGTATGAGACAAATAAATAAAAATGGTATTAGGGAATTTGTCTTGAATTCACTCATGTCAAACACAGTCATGTGAAAGAGCCATGGCCATGGCCTCTCACCTATTGCTAGAAATGTAAAGGACATGAGATTTAATGGGAATATTATTTGTAAGAAAGACTAGTATAAGATACATAAGATTCCTCAAAGCACATTCTATAACTACCAAAATTATTTCCAACATGGATAGATCAAAGCGATTCATGGTAACACCAACACATGCAAAGCACGAGCTCACACAAAGGCAGCCATAGAAATATTGCACAAAATTGTAATGGATAATTCAGAATTTTCACCAAACCAAACACGTGAAGATGAAGAAGATGGAACATATTCTCCTTTAAGATTGCTTCCTTCGACTTACACACAAAATTCTTTGTTAAAAGAGATCAATGAGGCTCTTCAAAATCTCAATTACCCATCAATATCACAATCAACAATGAGCAAGATCTGGAATACTAAGTTTCGAGATGTGGCATTTTCAAAGAACACCAACTTCAGTAAATGCAGTGAATGTATTGTGTTGAAAGCACAAATGAAGTCAGACACTACAAAAGAGTTGGAAGAAAAGGCACGAGGTAGGTTGAACAAACATAACAAGATTGTTATGTGTGGAAGATATTGCTACTATGCCCACATAATTATGTTAAAGCAGTTTCCAAAGGAGTATTTGAGCATTATCCATGATAAAATGGATGAAACAAAGACTTCAATCCCAAGGCTACGTGTCAAATCAAAATCTATTGTAGGAACAAATTTAGGTTTGTCATTGGCAGGCATTCTTACATGGGCATAAGACAAGAGGTTTTGGTCATTTCTCTTTACCATTTGTACATATGAGATCACAATTTACTATTACATCCCTTCCAAACTGCTTAAGGGGCTTTGAAGACCCACAAATGGATATGTATGGTGATCTACTTTATGAAAGTGGAAGTTCAAGAAACCCACTTACAAATGCATTACTTGACACCTCTATTTACTCAAAATGTCAAGAGTACAAGGATGATTTTATATCTCATGGAAGATCAAAAAGTCAAAATGTTGATTTTAAACCTCTTCCTCGACATTTGTTGTTACAGTTGGACAATGCAGCAAGTGATAATCAGAATCGCTATCTTTTCATGTTTCTATCACTTTTAATTGCACTTGGTATCTTCATCACTATTGAGGTTGAGTTCTTGCCTGTGGGGCACACCCATGAATACATAGATAGAACCTATAGAGGAAAGTATTCCAACCTAAAAAGTAAAGATATATATTCTTAACCTGAAATGATGGATACATATCGCGTCATTGAAGAAAATCAAGTGTTTCAATCTATACTTATTGACAAGGTCTATGACTTCAAAACTTTCCTTAATGGATACACCAAGGAGGGAAAAAATGCACTAGTTGGACATCTTAATGTCCAATAATTCCAATTTCTTGTACTCAATGATGTTTCAATACTAAGGTACAAAGAATGATGAAGATACTATGTGGTCAGAACAAGTTGATTTATGGAGATGATGAAGGTCAACCTATAATTCCCATAGGGAAGACATATTTCTGAGCTTCCAAACAGAATGATGTCTATTTAAAAGAACTAAACGAAGGGATAACATCGTACATAAAAATGTGGAAGACACTATCAGGAATGAGGATTCACCAACTATTACAAAGGAATGGAAAAATAAAGAAGTGTATTGGGAAGGAGTTCTTGATACATTAGATGGAATCTATAATGATCATAGAATAATAGATGGAAGTGATTCATCTTCTGAGGGTTTCTGGCCCAAGATAAGGCAAAGCATTGATGTTGATTATAATGCAATCCATGTAATCTCAAGTATTATCGATGGAGATTTTGATAATGCGATAGATGAACCAATATATGTTGGATCCAAATGAAACAAGCTAAGGCCAACATTCAATCTAATGATTGATGTTGAGAAAGGAAGGATGTTGCTAGTTAGATCAAGAAATGATGATGGGACCAGCCCGTAACTATGGTTGAGTGTTAATTAAACATTGATTAGTAAATGATTTGGGATCAATACATATGATTAGGCTTAAGCAAATGATTATCCTGGATATTTGTTTGTTGGCATTTATGTCAAAATTAATGTTGGTCTGTTGGTTGTACCCGCCTTGATTTCTGCCTTCCCGCTCTTTGGTGTTACCAAAACCCTCGTTTCATTGTCATTCTGTCATTTCTTGTTTTCGCTCTACTGCAATGAGGGTTTGTGCTCGGCCTACTCGCGACTATATAAGGCTTGGAAACAATGTTTTGTGTGCGCCCAACTATGAATTCCTCCACCTGGTGGCGAGATATCTCTACCCGCACTTGCAGCTTCATCGCCTGGTTTCCTGGGCACTGTATTGAAGGTTTCTTCAACTTCGTGAGAGGGTTAGCTGTTCCTTCAACGTGGTTATTATTCCTTCCTCTGTTCTATTGTCTTGTTCTGTTACAGTCTTTCTGGTTGGCTTCCGATTATTAGCTCTATGTGTTATCACCAAAATAGGTCCCTGATAGGCTGCTGATCAGACTATCTTAGTGTAACTATTTCAAACCAATCTTTTAGCTAAGGCTTAGCCTCCTCAGCCTGAGAGGGCTCTCTCAAAGGATTAATGATATTGATTGATGATAATATAGATGGATAACTCTATCTTGGGTTTGTATGTTTGTAGGTTGAAAAGATGAAGGCTTGCTACCATTGGGTTATGGAGTCAACAAGTCAATAAATTCAGTGGCAAGGTTTCTTTACATGAAAGTTGAGGCAAATGGGGTTTTCAAAAAAAGATAATTCACTCAAGGAAATAAGTCATCACAATAATTCCATTACTAAAGGAAGTGAGAGCATAGGATTATGAATTCTGAGTAATAGTAATGAAATCCACTGCTGATGGTTCAAAGGTGATTTACTCATAAGATTATGGAAAGACACATTCATCTTATTACTAAAGGAAGTTAGAGCATAAGATTATGAATTATGAGTAATAGTAATGAGATCTATTTCTCAACACAATCATTCCATCACTAAAAGAAATCAGAGCACATGGTTGTGAATTCTGAACAATAACAATGTAATCTAGTGTTGGTGGTTCAAATATAAAACACAGTCATCTTATTGTTAAAGGAAGTCAGAGCATTAGATTATGAATTCTGAGTATTAACAATAAGATCTACTACAAGTTATCAAAATAACATATAGATCAAGAAAGGGTTAACTCCATGAGAACTCAGATATGTTCAAGAAAACCTCTTTGCATTATTGATTATAGTTCATAGCATAAAGCAACAGCTGAGCCAAAAAGTCTCCAACCCCTTTCTAATTCGACCTATTGCTCTATATAAAGCATTTACAATTAGGATTCCATCATCCATCATCAATAGAATTCGAATTTTCCATCAGTGACACCTATTCTAACCATAAAACAAACCATTAATTAGAACTAGCTGTTAACTAGGAGTGCTAGTAACCTAATACAACTAGGAGCGTAACTCCTTATCATGATTACAACAACCTTATCTAAGAATTTAAAGAATTATTTGACAACTTGCAACCTCAAGAAGTCGAATTTGATTAAGCCTCCCATGTGGTCATCTGACTGCTGAAGACAAACCCTAGAAATTAGGGAACATGTTTCCCTGTT
>APFE031337465.1:4326-20051 GCA_000404065.3 Pinus taeda
AACTCTTTGAAATGACAAAATTTGACCTTGACACTTCAAAATCACTTTGTAAGAGCACATTTGATCACTGGAGGAAGGCTGTAAAGATTGACACTAACAGAGCCAATAGTCAAATTTCATCTAATTTGTTCATTTGTTGTAACCTGTTAACCTGGGCTTTAGTTAAGTCCAGTCCTACCTCCTGGGTTGTCCTTAGTGTTTGTATTTCAAATTCTGTGGGGAAAATGGGTTCCTTACCAAATACCAGCTGATATTGAGAGTATCCATAAGGCCTCTGACAGTCGAGTAGTCCAGTCTTGTCTATGTGATGATATTATCTTCATTAGAATAGCTTCGATAACTTTTTTGGTGTTCTCCACTTGCCCGTTCGCCTATGGGTGATATGGAGAGGTAATTATCTGTGTAATGTGATGATTTTTCAGTGTAGCAATGATCTTGTGACCCACCAATTGTGTCCCCCCATAAGTAATTACTTCTCTGGGTAAACCATATTGCACAAAAATTTAAAAAAGAAAGATAATAACATTTTTCTCTATTTCTCTTGGTAATGCTACTACTTCCACCCACTTAGTTACGTATTATGTTGCAACCAATACATACAATTTCTGGTTGGATGATGGTTTTATCGGCCCAATGAAATCTAATGACCAACACTCAAAGGGTTCTATAACCAGCTGTGGATGCAGGGGAATTTCATCATATTGTCTAGGGTGGCCCATCCTTTGGCAACTATCCCATGCCTGAACAAATTTCTTAGCCTAAAAAAGTGTCCACTGCAAGTTCCATCATGGAAAGCTTTTAAGATGTCATAAATTTTGTCCTCCCTGATGCACCTGCGGATGTCCATATCAACCCCTGTGTGGAAAAGATATCCTCCAATCTAAGAGAAATGAGTGTTGCGCTGCACAATCAATTTCCTTTCCCAGAATCAGGTCCTCTGTCATCCTCATATGACATTTTTTATGACTTAAACATAGCCTAGTAGCAATAAATCATTCTAGGAATTTCTCCAATGTTTGTAATGCCTAATCAAAGTCATCCCTGTAGGGTGTAAAATCGTCCATGTACACCTCCAATCCTTCATTTATCAAGTCTAAAAAAATACTGAGTATGGCTCTTTGGAATGTAGCAGGTGTTTTGCACAATCCAGAAGGCAATACCCTGTAAGAAAATGTTCCCCACGGGTAGGTGAAAGTAGTTTTATCTCGGTCTTCAAGCAATCTGAATTTGGTTGTAGCCACTAAAGCCATCTAGGAAAGAGAATAATTTCTTCCCTGCCAGTGTATCTAGGACCTGGTCAATAAATGGAAGGGGAAAATGGTCTTTTTATGTTTCTTTGTTGAGTTCTCTGTAGTCAATGCATATCCTCCATTTTCCATTCTTTTTGGGGACAACTACTAATGGAGAAACCCATTTACTGTCAGATATAGGATAAATAAAATTCACATCTAATAATTTTTTAAGTTCTTTCACAATATCCTCTAGATGAGGATTTAATCTATGCTACGGTTGTCGAATGGATCTTGCATCCTTTTCAGTGTAGATGTGGTGCATGCATAACATAGGGTCAATCCCTTTCATGTATGGGTAATCCCATGCAAAAGCCCCTTTGTATTTCCTAAGGACTTGGATAAGTTTTTGTTGTTGGTCACTACACAAATTATTATTAATGTTCAGGATCTTCCGTTGCTCGATTTCAATAGGCTTGCTATTATAGATCGTGGTTGTTGGTATTGGTTGGTAATTGATATCTTTCTAGGAATATTCTTCAATCTCATTTTCAAGGACTAGTTTAATCATGTGACATCTCAAATTAGACACTATAGCAGGGTGATTGATAAAAGTATTAATGACATCATCCTATGTTTGGTTTTTGAATTCAAGGGCATCTGCCACAGTCAATGGTGAATGAATTTTTCTGTTAAATATGTTACAAGTTGTTTCTAAGTTTTTACAATGGTTAGGCTTGGTTGAGCGGGAGGGTATAAGACTAGATTCTTTACATTATTTCCTCGGGTTATAGTCATACTGCCTATATGGCAACTTATATAAGCATCAGCTGTTTCTAGCCAAGGCTTTCCTAGTATTAAGGGATGTCCATGTAGCTGGTGCCTAGGGTTAATAATCAAAAAATCTGCCGGATATTCCCAAGTGTCTACAGAAACCATCAAATCTGGTAATGTTCCTTCTAGCTTAATGACTGAACGGTCGACAAGTTCCAGTAAGGTAGTAGTTGGTTCCAAGACTGTGATGCCAAGCATTTCACAAGTTGTTGTTGTGAGAATGTTAATGGATGTCCCTAAATCGACTAAATCATTGGGAAAAGAGAAGCCATTTATTTGGACTATGATAACGGGGTTTCCCGGGTCTTCGTAATTTACAGGTGTCTCTTTGCCTAGTAATAAATCAGACAAAGTCCCGACAACATGGAAAATTGGGGTTATTTTTGTTTTCCTCACAAACTTCTTTACACACAATTCTTTAATAGTTTTAGCATATATCAGAATGTCTTAAATAGCCTGGAGGAGGGGTATTTTTATACATATATTTTTGAGTTCACCGAGAAGATCAAAATCAAGATATTCAATTGGTTGAGGTATTATCAATCTTTCTGGGAATGGGGGAGAAGTAGTTATGATTTGTTCGGGATCCTTCTGCCTCACTGTATCTTCTCCCTACATTGTTTGCTGGCTATCTATAGTCGAAGGCTTATCCAGATATGTCTCTTTGGTTTCAGGTTGCAGATTTGTATCCTCATCTGGAGTAATTATGTGTCCAGATCTTAACTTAAGTTCATTACATTCTCTCGACTCAACTTTAGGGTCCAGACTCTCAATAATTTGTACTGACTAGATGGGTCTATTGTTAGGATTTGGATTTGGTTGAGCTGGGAGTTGTGGTCATATATTAGATTGAGGATTTTTCTACAATGTGTAAGGTGTTGGTAAGGTTGGTTGAGATGTAGGAACTGTTCCCGTAGGCTGGTTTACAGATCATTTCCAATTCGGTTGCCAGTTCTGATTTTGTGATGTAGAAGGGTACTATTGAGAGGTATAGGGGTTACTCTACCAAAATGGTGGAAGGTAAGAGGAATTTGACCAATTTGATTGATTGGGCCATGATGGCATAGAAAAGGCTTGAGGTGGCCAATCAGAGAAAGGTGGTTGGTTCTGCCATGCTGTCCCTAGATACAAAGAACGAAGAAGGGTCTATAGGCATACCTGTCAGTCGTGCTTGCCATTAATGGCATTAGTTCATCAGATATATTGGTTCCACTTCCTCTTCGACTTCCTTGAAGACTGCTTTTAATCTAGGAAGTGATGGAAAACTTTCCGTAGCATGATCCTTAGTGAAAATGGTGCATGTTTGTATCATATCTAGTGGACATTCTCTATTGTGGTGTTTCTTTCTACAACGTAGACAAAAAATAGCCAAGTTTTTTTCTGCTTCACCCTATTTCTATTGGGCTTGCATGATATCCAGTTGTGCTGTCAGGGTCCCCAAGATATCAGTCTTGAAATCTTCCAGCAAATTGCCAATTTCAACTCGTGTAATGCTTCCTTCTAAGGTTCAATTATCTCTAGTGATCGCATCGTGCCCAGTTGGTTTCAGCCTTGTACTTCCTCTAGAACGCCTGATACACAATCGTACAATAATATCATAATCCTCTTGATAAATATCCCCTTTCCCCATTAAGTTTAATGTTTCTACCCATTGGTCTTTCATACCTTTAATCATCGTGGTTTTAAGAACTTCAGGGGGTAGATTTGCATGAGGAGATCTTTGTAGATTATATTGAAAATTTTCTACATATTCTTCAAGAGTCTCGTTAGTCTTAGCTACCATTTGAAAGATTTCATCCTTCAGTTCTCTATTTCGACAAAAATCTTGGTATTTTTTCAGAAAGGTTGTTTTCATTTATTCCCAGTCATTAATGGTGCCTCCACCAATCCCCATAAACCAACGCAGAGCTACTCCCTTCAGAGTACAAGGAAATAGCTTTAGTTTTTGAGGGTCGGTAGTGTAATCACCCCTACATAAAACATCAAATTCAAAAAGAAATGCATTGGGATCCTCTGAAGTTAGCCCATGAAAGGTAGGAATATTTTGTAATGGGATGGATTTCATGAGAGAATTAACAACTGTGTCAACAATAGGATATTGTGATGTAGAGGTTTGAGGTTGTCGCTGATTATTGGCCATTTGGTCAAAAATACACCAATACTCTCCAGGGATTTCCGAAGCTGGAAATTTGTTCCTTGGGTGGCTAGAAGAGACTTATAAAATGATTTTAACAACGCTTCCTTGGTCTGGAATACTGGGGGTCCTCTGTTCAACCACTGTTTGAGGATATTTGGGTTCTGATGATTTAATCCTTTCAGTACTACCTATTTCTCCTCCTGCTTCACGGAGATTGCAAGATTTACCTTCTTGTAAAGGGCTAAACTGCAAATTTTCAGTGTTCTGAAAAACTATGTTCAGACCGTTTAGTCCTACTATGAATCTCAGTATTAGTTGCAGATGGTGATCCTGTGGCCTGAAGGGTTACATTAGGGTTTCTTGTGGAAACAATTCAGGGTCCTACTGATGACTGAGACTCAAATTTTCTTATGATATCGTCAATGAAGGTTAATCATCCAAGGGTCATTTGTCACTTGGATTTTTCAGATTTGGATAGAGGAATTATGTCTTTTTCTTCTCTTTTCTTCTTAGTCATTCATACAAAAATAAAAAAAATCATTTCTATTTGAATTCCTACATAATTTTGCTGAAAAGCAGGAAAGGGAGAAAGCACTTTACTTACTCGTACGTAGGTTCTTACCTTTCGTTTTTAATACCCAATTCTTTCACAACAAATAAACATCAAATTTCTATTTCTACTTCAACTCCTGCCCAATTGTGCTAAAAAGCAAGTGAGGGAGCAAGCACTTTACTTACTCGTATGCAGGTTATGGACTTCCGTTTTTAATACCCAATTCTTTCCTAGAAGCAACTATCAAACATACATCAATCTCTGTGAAATGGGAACACTCTCCCCGACAATGGCGCGAAAATGTTGGATGCTATAAGGTGTCTTTAAAAAATCCTAATTTCTTCACATTATATCATCAACCTAGGTACATCTTTCTATTCCAAGAGTGTACACAATATGTGATAATTCTATATCTATGGAGGGTAATGATTTAATATGATTTATTAAATTCAATACAAGAGTAAACAGATCAAATCATAAATCTCAAGCTTGTAACTTCAAGGAAAATAATCTATCTAAGCATCAAAACTCAACCTTAATCAAAAGCAAGATTCAATCTTAATCAAAATATTCTAATTGCAATCACATCAACTGAGTGCACTGTATCAATAATAGAGATCTTCCAATTGAATTCAAACTAGTGCATCAGAATAGAGCATCCAATTTAATCAATAACACTCTATCTTTTAATGAATAGGAAATAACTCACATCTAATGATTAATTCAATCGACAACATAAATAAATGAAATCAATTGACAGAATTAAGAAGTAATGAAATACATACACGAAATCCACACCAATGAAAGTAAATTGACTGTAAAATTGTAAAGAAGAATAATTAAACTTGCAGTAAAGGAAAAGTAAAAGTATAACACAGGGAACAACAGTGGAATCCACCAGGGATCGGGCCCAAGCTGCCAACGAATACTACTTAACTACTTCAGAATATCACGAGTGAACAACAACTCAAATTATGTATTAATCATCAAATTCAAATGTCATTTCAACGTGTTGTGCTCTTCAAAATCATGCTCCATATATTAAAATTACAACCTCTTCAAAAAGGTGAGAATTTCCTCTTTATAATCAAGAAGTAAAAGAGATAAATGTGATTCCTCAAGATCAGGAAATCCTGAAGAATTTGCAACTAAATGTTATTATCAGACAACATTCCAACTTGCGCTGATCCTCTTGATTCATTCCTTGATTCGTCTGCATAAGACACACTCCTTTCCCCTGTTTAACATTTGCTGTTCAAATTTTTGAACAACAGCTATTCCCTTCGCCAATTCTGCATAAAAACAATGAAAGTTAGTTTTTCTTAGTCAAATCATATGAAAAGCAATTTCATTCATTTCTTATCGAAATTTCACCAACATCTTACTACATCAGGGCACAAATGCATAAAAAGGAGGAAAAAGGCAGTTTAATCAAGAGTAAACTTATACCCATTGTACGACCCAACAGGGGCATGATGGTTTCCCCCTTAGCCACATTCTCACTTTATCAACATAAGTCTCGACCTAGACCCCAATGATCTAAGTATGGTCGATTATCCTTTCATTCCTTGGATAGTTTGTCCTATTGGCCTCTCCGACGAGCAATATACATATTACATATCATAGATCATTGACACCATATCTTCAAATATTCTACTCTATGTGATGCCACACTGACCACCCAGGCCCCATGTTTGACTTGGTGGGCGGGGATGATCCTAGACCTTCTCTAGTATATCATTCTTATATTCCCTTCTTACCTTGATTCTTCACCAGGAACCATTCTACCAAGAAGCATTAAGGCCATCTTTAGATGAGTAAGAGCACCTACTTGAAAGTTGTTGATCATGATTTCGATGTTTGGTTTGTCTGCTATGATCTCCACAAGATTTAGGACCTCCTCTTCCTCTCCAAATTCTCCACAACTCACTTTGCAAATGAATTGGATTTGGAGGAAAAAAGCCCTTTTATAGGAAAAACCCTAGTTTATTCTATTGCCCATTGTGACCAAACCATAGCTTCTTTTGACAAACCGTCAACACCATTGGAAACATCTCACTGAGTTTTATAACAAATCTCCCTTTTCTTTTGGTAATTTGAAACTTCACCCGGAAACCATTTTTTCCATGATGTCTCACTTTGTCGCCTCTTAAAACTGAAACTCTACATTTCAGAGTCTCATACTTTGGTACCACTTTACCTTTAAATTGTTTGAATCATGTGTCTATTTTCGTCATGCGTAACCATCGTTTACTCATGTTTTCATGGTCCACACCGAGCCTCCTACACGTGGTAGCACCATCGAGTCACCCTTGTTCAGAACATCTGAGATGTGTCACCGTTGTACTTATGGAGTCTGTTTCGAGTCCATATTGCATCCGTTACAGTGTTTTGTTTTTCCTCATGCCACATTTCTTCCATTTTATTCATATTTGGCCTCTAGATCTTCTGCTCCATCTTTTCTGAACCCCCATTTAAGTCATCGACTATCCCCTCCATAATCAAGTCAGTCGTTGCTTGGTCAACCACCTTTTGTTCTACTCTAACAAGGAAAGTTGTCAGTTAGCCATCCATCTGGTTTCCTTCCATCATTATCCCTGGTGTCAGTCCACTAGTCACTTTACTATGTTCCCTTGTGCCTTGTTGAGGATTCCTCATTGCCTTAACTCTAGTGGGCTCTCTTCTATCAACCTCACACATTTATTCCATAAAAGTGTTTTTGAGGATCATTTACCTTGGTTCCATCTTCCATCTTTGTTTGGTGCCTCAAATCAGGCAAAGGGACTCATTATTGCCTTTAATTTGGTCGTTTCTCATGTGCTTGACATCATCTCCTTATCGCATGATTGAGATTCATACACTTGATGGTTCGGTGATCCAAACAATTGTCCCAGTGATTCTCGAGTATGGGTAAGATGTTTCAGACCTCATGACGGTTGGCCCTTATGGTAGCCCCCCACATGCCCAAATGACCACAAATGTTGATCCAGCCTCTCATGTAGTTCCACAGATTTGATGGGTTTGGTTTCTGGCCCTTGCAGTACCCATAACATGCATTTCTCCTCCAGATGACTCATTTAGATCATCAGATCCCTTTCCTATTTGGCATGGCTTTCTTGGTTGTGATCCGTCCTCCCCATGTCATTTTGAGGGGAATTATATCTCATGTATTCAAATGTTATTGTATTCAATCTTACCCTATGATTTTCGAGGGGCATTATGTATATGGGATCCATTGTATTATTTTCTGGCCCATTGATGCCAATGTATCATGTATCATGTAATTTATAGCTCAGTCCCACATTGTTGGTCTCACCATTATACTTTGTAATCAGTTATCATAGTGGGTATGCCTCATTTGAGATCATGTACTACCACATAAAATGAGACTTCTATCAGTATTGTAGGTCTCACCTCCTCCATTATTTTTCCATCCTTGACTTGCTTCAAATATCTCTCTCTCTCTCCGACTCCCCTTTTGGCATCTCGTGGAAGTGTAATTACAACATATTTCGGTCATACGATTTGCTCATAACAATCATACGTGTGGGGGGAATATATTATCACCAAAAAATGATCACCTATCCATTTCTAACTAGGTGGATCAAAATACACCATGTAGATTTAATTTTACCATAGTAAAATCACTTTCTCTGTGGAAAATAATTTATTAAACCACTTTTATTAAATTATTTTATGATTTAAATAAAAAACCCCATAATAATAATAATATAAATCATTATTTATTTAAGTTTCTCTTGGAATGATTATTAAATCATTATTTAATAATTATTACTTGTTCCATTTAGAAATTAGACAGAGAAAATCCCACCGGAAAACCTTCCAAAAAATCCCACTAAAGACAAATCGTTTAGATTGGAGTTGTCTTTAGTGCGACTTTCTGGACTGTCCATTGTCAGAATTCAAAGGAAAATTTTTAGGTGATTATTTTTTTGTTAAGCTTAGTATATTGTCCTTTTTCATTAATATAAAGCAAATTAACACCACATAGAACTAGTTAGGTGGCCTCAACTTTCCCAGTGGGAAACCAAGTCTATTGGCCACCTATCTGCATTATATACCATTAGTTGCAGAAAGTCTTATGTCTCTCTATCCAAACAATATAAGTTTCAGTTTCTCGTCCACTTCCATACTCTAGAGTTCTACATACATATGTAAATGCATAAATAAATTTAAAAGCTAGCCGCGTGTATAAACAAAATTATTAAAAAGTAGGCATGTTAATCATGTTGTTTAGATGACACTAATTCCACCGGTGCTGGGTCTTTGGCATTCGTTATGGGCAGCTCTGTCTAAATCATAATGCATGGAAGGTGTTTCTCAATTCGACCAAGGTGAATGTCTTGTTTGTGCAGTTGAAACTGCACCTTCTGGAATTCTTGCTTGTAGTTTATCATTCCCTGAACCGTGACTGCCATGCCTCCGAGATCTGCTCCATTGTCTTTCCCAACGTGCTTTTTGTTAACTAGTAGAAGTAGAGGGTTTGTTTGACCTAGGTGATTATCCATTTTGTGTTCCCAGGATCCAGGACAAGGACTCTATGGTGCTCTAGCTCTATATCCGTCTCATTCTCCTAATTCACTTTTTCCTCCCATTCTTCTAACAGTTTTCTAATTTCTTCATTGGTTCCCTCCTGGTAAGCTATTTCCACCTCACTAATCAAACTCTCAATAGACTTCCGACATTTTTGGCCACTCAAAGAGGCAGGTTTCATGTCGTTCTTGGCCTCCCTAGGCCTTTTATCTCGGCCTCGAGTATTTGTTGGTTGAGCCATAATCTCACCGACCTAGTCCTTTGTAATGTGAGGAATATAAGTTGGTTTACGAACTATAACCTGGTCGGTCCTAGAATTTCCTTATGTTGGGGTGGGTTTACCACATGACATACCTGCTTTGCACACAAAACATTCAATTGACCAATTAATCTTCATTGTGTTATTGTATAATTCATGTATACAGGTGGTAAGACTATGCCGCTCCATCCCCCCAACTTCAAACCCCCCTTGGCGCTTGCAGTTGCATGCCCCTTATTGTCGCAGGTTGGATCCACAAAGAGGCCCTACCCATACCTTGCATAAGTGGTTCCAAGTCCCAATTGAAGCCCCCCCTTATCATCACTTATGCATACAATATCCCCCCTGTCCTAGTTACAGAGACCCAACTGCCTTTTGGCCATCGGCCCAGCCTGATTGTATTTCCCTTTGTTGCCATGCCCACAAGAAAAATAAGAGCCCAATACAGGCGGCCAACAATCCTTGAGCCCCATAACACAGCCATCGCCTACCCTCCTTCCCATTCTGCAATAACCAGTCTCATTCCTTGTCAGGTTTCATGCCCGCGGTGTTTCTACTACTTCTCCCCAATTCACAGGTCCCTGCAATCCCCCCTATGGTTGTGCATGGTCACAAGACAAGGGTTTCCTCCTAGAATGCGATTGTATAAACAGACAATATCCCCATAGTCCAACCCCCTGGCTTTTCCAGTGATGCAACTGCATGCTCCTACACTATGCTCCCTACCCAGAACCAACATAACTTCCATATGGAATAGGAGTATCTCAAAACAGAGTAGGATGGTAAGGATGGCCGACAAATTACAAAGGCAAAAGCAGACTATCGCCACCAGCCTACGCCCCCAACCCCTAACATCCTTACACTCCTTCCCCAATATTATTTCCATCTCCCTCAAACGAAACTAGAAACAGGCTAGGATAATTAGATGAGAGAGGTTGCCAATAACATACCCGTCTTCCTTCGCTTACAAACAACGGGTTCTCTACTGCTCATGGAGCCACTGTACCAGCTCACTACTCCAATCTCCTTGCACTCGATCGTTCTGGTGCTCACTACACTTCTCTCTAGGGCGATTATAGACTAAAACTCTTCCCCTCCTCTCGCTGCCACCTTTCCTTAATACATTGTCGATCATCATGCAAAGGGAAACCACACCCATCGCCTCGAGCGTGTGGGGGGTGGTGGTTCTGTACCTTAGAGTAAATTCCATTAACATCGCCTTAATGAGGTGATACGCTCGCTCACACCCCAATCAGGAGAGAGGTGAAATTTTGATTTGTGTTATTTAAACTAGCTTTCTAATTGTATATATGGATTCAATACCCTGAAAAAACCCTAGGGCAATTGGATTGTGTAAGTGTTACCCGTCAAACTTGTGATTTCAATAAATTCCTGTTGGATTTTAGAGAAATTAGACGGGAAAAACGAATAATTGTATTTTGTATTTAAATGACTAAAAGTATTTTTTTTAGAAATATAAGAATAAATCAATGAGTTGATATCGAAACACATAAACATATAACAAGAATTAAATTCTACTCTTCCTGAACTATTAACAAATTATTTTAAAATTCTATTCTTTATTAATATATTGATGTTATAATAATAATAACTAATAATACACTATATGATATAGTTAAATAATAATTATGCATACAAGTAAAGTTACGAAAGCCATGTCCAATCTAGTATAGTAGAGATGATGTATTATAATGTCTTTAAACATTTAATTGTGTATAAAAAAAACCCTAAGTTAAAATAGAAATAACTTCAAACTAAAATAATAGAAATAAAATTTCTAAGTTATTATTTTTTATTATTGATTTTTGGTGGGTAGTTAAGGTAAACTTAGCTTACCGTTGTTTTTGAGCTACAAATTATGAGGACTCATGGTATTGATGTGGAATATAACCTATTTAAAAAAATGAGTTAATCCAACATATATCCATCTTAATTCAAGATCTACAAAGTAAATGATAAACATCTATCCATAATAAGCATAAAAAAAACTTACTTCATAATACATCTCAAATTGCTAGAATTAAAAAATTCTTAAAAACTAACTAGATTATAACTTTATCTTAAACTACTATTATTTTTATTATTAATTACAAAACTAATTAATATATAAATTGAACATATATACAATTGGAAAAATGCATAACAAGATTCTTATTTAGGAAAATTAATTCTTACTTTACCATAGATATTTTTAATCTTAAATAAACTTTGCTACATTACCAAGATCAATACCATAAATTAAAATATGGCATGCTCAAAAAACCCATAACTTTTACCATAGATATTTTTAATCTTAAATAAACTTTGCTGCATTACCAAGATCAATACCATAAATTAAAATATGGCATAATCAAAAAACCCATAACTCAGTTTATAATGATTTTTTTTTATTTCCCCAAAAACATCTCTGATTTACCATGTTTAATTTTTTTTGGTGTAAAGTTAAATTTAAGTGTAATAATTTCTGTTTTATTATTTGAAATCATATCAGAAAGCTGATAAAAACATGCCATCACAATTTGAACTCTTTATGAGGCGGCGGAGAGAAATTGGTCGTTGCTCACAAAGTTTTTACAAAATAAATGACCAGGACAGGGTCACGTGTACCAGTCATTTGACCAACGCATAATTGTTATTATACCTGCAATTTGAACTCTTTATTTTGTTATATATCCTGCATGTACCAAGGCATTTAATGCCCTATGGCAGGCTGGTTAGCCCTTGCCTTTGAATGAAGCTCGCACTCCTCCTGTAGATAGTTCTGTTGCTGGTGCACTTTCAAAAAAGGGGGTGCGTGCATCTCTTGTTGTTGGTGCACATATGTTCTGTTGTTGGTGCACTTTCAAAAAAGGGGGTGCATCTCTTGTTGTTGGTGCACATATTGTAAGTCACGACTTCATTGGTTCAGAAATAGATAAAAATCAGACTTGAATTGAAAAAGGAGGAGTTACAGCTCACAGGTAAGTATTGCACCTGGAGACTGCACTCAAACAAAGAGAACTCTCTCCGTTCACTCTACTATTCATGAATGAAAGATTACATCATTAAGTACAACAGGAAGTTGCAACCAAACTCCTAAAATCTAGGAACAAATCCTAAACTAAGGAGATACGTTACAACTTGTGTAACCATTTCTCCATTAATACAAAATAATATTAATTATTTTCAACTCCCCCCTTAATGGAGAAAGGGATTATCCTGAACTCCTAGCATCCCTCTAAACAATTCAAAATTTACACGCCCAAGAGGCTTAGTAAAAATATCAGCCATGTTATCACAAGTTTTACAATATTCAACATATATATCTTTTGATTGTAATTTCTCTCGAACAAAATGAATCTGAGTATCGATATGCTTGGTATTTTTATGAAAGACTCGATTGTATGCAAGCTTGATGGTACTCTGGTTGTCCTTTTTGATAATAGTTGATTCTTTCTACTCTTCTCTTGTATCATTGAGAAGTGTTATCAACCAGATAGCTTCACATGTGGCTGCACACAATGCTTGGTACTCAACTTCACATGAAGATAGAGCTACAGTGCTCTGCTTTTTGCTGCTCCATGCTATGACCCCGGATCCAATGTTGAATGCGTAACCTGTGATAGATCTTCGATCATCTAAGTTACCTGCCCAATCAGAATTTGAAAAACCTGCTAGAATAACATCAGAAGTGACAGTGTACAAAATTCCATAATTACTAGTACCACTAAGATACCTCAACACACTTTTTGCTGCGACCTAGTGACTTTCGAGTGGTTTTGACATGAACTGGCTCAACACACTAACAGAATATGCCAAATCTAGTCTAGTTGTAATCATATATCAAACTACCAACTAGCTGTCTGTACATAGTGGCATCCACCTCTTTAGTACCATCGTCACTGCTCAAATTTAAATTCCGTTGTAATGGTGTTGCTGTTGATCTGCACTACTCCATTCTGAACCTTTCCAGCAAGCTTCTGGCATACTTCCCTTGAGTAAGAAAATTTTGTCCAGAATCTTTCCATACGTCCAATCCCAAGCAATAATGAAGGTTTTCGAGATCTTTCATCTCAAACACTTGTGACATCTGCTGTTTGATTTCTTTGATCAGATTGTTAGCATTCTCTGTTATGATCATATCATCTACATACAAAGAAATCAAAATAATCTGCCTATGTTTATTAAACTTGGTATACAGATTTGGATCATTCAAGCTCCTATGAAAGCCATGCTATATAAAAAATGAGTCAATTTTTTGATACCACGACCTAGGTGCCTGTTTTAAACCATAAAGTGTCTTTTTCAATTTACACACAAGATGTTCCTGCCCCTTTTTCACAAAAGCTTCAAGCTGTACTAAATAAATTTATTCCTTCAAGTCACTATTCAGAAATGCAAACTTAACATCTAGCTGGTGTAGCTGCGATTTGTGTTTTGTTGCTAAGGAAATTAGCATTCTAATGGTGTTTAATTTGGCTACAGGAGCAAAGGTGTCATCAAAATCTATTCCCTCTTGCTGTGAGTAACCCTTTGCTACCAGTCTAGCTTTAAGTTTCTCTATACTCCCATCTACATTTATTTTTTGTTTATACAGCCATTTGCATCCTATGGGGGTTTTACCTTCAGGAAATTCAACCAAATCCCAAGTATGGTTTCTATTTATTGATTCTATTTCCTCATACATTACAGCCCTCCATGCATCAGATTTACTTGCTTCCTCATAATTTGCGGGTTCTATAATGTTTACAATCTCTGACATTAATGCATAGTCTTTCAATCTAGAAGATAATCGAGTCTTCCTACCTGATCTCCTTGGTAGGGGACTTACCTCAACTCTCTCTATTTTAGCCTTTTCTGGGATTGCATCATTACATGTTACTTCTTCTTCTTGTTTCTGCTCCTGCTCTTCATCTTCCTCATTGTTTTCTTCCATTAGCAATGGAATGTGCCAATCGTTGTTAGATTCATCCTTTCCTTCTTCCACCTGTTCATGAAATATGACATCTCTGCTTGCAAAAACCTTGTGAGTCATAGGATTAAATAACTTATATGCCTTGAACTCAGTGCCATATCTAACCAATATGTATTTTAGGGCTTTGGGATCTAACTTCTTCCTATCTGCTTTAGGTATACGAGCATAAGCTTTTGACCCAAATATTCTTAAATAACTCACTGCTGGTTTGAATCCAAACAATGCTTCAAAAGGGGTTTTGAAGCCTAGACATCTAGTAGGACTCCTATTCTTTAAATAAATAGCAGTGTTAATAGCTTCTACCCAAAAACCATTTGATAGACCCTTACCTTGAAGCATGCTCCTTGCGCACTCCACAAGAGTTCTGTTCTTCCATTCTGCCACTCCATTCTACTATGGAGTGTGAGGCACTGTAAACTGTTGCATAATCCCATGATGCTTGCAAAAATTCATGAACTCTCCCAACCTGTATTCTCCCCCTTGATCTGAGCAAAGAGTTTTTATCCATTTTCCTGTCTAGTTTTCTATCATGGATTTAAACTCTTTAAAATACTGAAAGGCTTGACTCTTTTTACTCATAAAGTATATCCATGAAAATCTAGTGCAATCATCTGTAAATAAGATAAAGTAATATGCTCCTCCTAATGACCTAGTTTGCATAGGTCCGCAAATGTTTGTATGCACTAGTTCTAAAATATATGTTTCCTTTCTATTAACATGTAAATGGAACTCTTCTCTATGCATTTTCCCTAATGCACATCCATCACAATCTAGCTTAACATTATGGAAAACAGGGAGTCCAACAACCATACCTTTTCTCTGAAGTAGTATGAGGTCTTGCAAATTAAAATGGCCGAATCTTTGATGCCAGAGATCTTTGAGTGTCAATCCAGTTGCAACCATTGCTTGTTGTGGCATACTCTTCACATCTAGTCTGTACAGGTTCCCCACGCGCACTCCTGTTGCAACTGTTTCCATCGGGCTATCCTTAATGACACAGTTAGTCTTAAAGAATTGAACTTGCATGTCCTGATCAGTAATCATTGAGACAGAGACAAATTTTTTCTTAATTCGTGGAACATACAATACATTTTTAAGATGTCTAATTTCACCGCTAGGTAACTTTACAGGAATGTCACCATATCCTTTGATCTCATATCCATTATCATCTCCTAAATAGATTT
>APFE031337465.1:29503-61789 GCA_000404065.3 Pinus taeda
GAAAATATTAAACTTGATACATTAAATATCTTTAATATTCTTAAAATTAATTAACTTTTCCAATTATATGATTATTAAATATATTTTTATGTGACATGATAGATGAAAGAAACAATGTCTTTCAGTGGCTTACTCTAGATAGCTCTAGAGCCTAGGACATTGTAGACTCACAGCGAAATTTCCCTTCATGGATTTGTATTCCTAAAGTCTTCATTGTAGTTTCCTTCACTCAAAGTTTGAAATAAAATTAGGTTTATTAAAATGATTTATTAAAATATTTTCCCGTTGGATATGTATTCTAAAGTCTTCATTGCTAAAATTAGGTTTACTAAAATATTTTCCGGTTGGATATGTATTCTAAAGTCTTCATTGCAGTTTTATTCACTCAAAAGTTTGAAATAAAATTAGGTTTATTTGTAAAATAAAATGGTTTTTAAAAATATTATGCTGTTGGCTCTTAAGTTCTTGAAAGCAACTATTTTATTTATTTTTTTGTTTTTTTCCTATTCTATGGTGTACTATTTCATCTTTTTCTCTTTTTTCTACATTAGTTATTTCTTCCTTTCCTTTTCAAATCCACACATATTTTTTCTTCCGCAACTTACTGACAACAATATTTAATCATGTTATTTTCCACATCAATTTGAAGTTTCTCACTTAAAAACTCAATATTTGAAGTTTATCACTTAAAAACACTTTATTGTCTCTCAAAATAACCTCTTGCTCTTCATTATTCTATTATTCTCCTCTAAAGTAGATATCACTAAATGATCTTCCCTTTCTTTTTCATCATCATCTGAACTCCAATGCATCGCTTTGCCTATTGTTTTGGGGACGCCTATTTCACAGTCTACCCATTGCTCCTGATTGGCCTGAGACCAACCATAGACAGGAAGCCACCATGTCATGGCTCTACTCTCGTCAATATGTGCAGGCAAAATAGCATCCGCTCTTCTTCTCCTCCCTTGATTTTCGCCAGCATCGTCATTGTCTGAGTGAACTGATCCATTATTAATATTGGAATAGCTGCATTCCAATACAGAAGTATTGAGAAAAGAGCGACCTCCAACTTGGTGGGAAAGAAAAATCTGACCATGGCAAAAAGTCGTTTTCTCAAAGAAAGGTCTGGTCTCCAAAGCTCCACCTGAAATAACAGCCATTAAGCGAAGCTGGCGAGATAACAGAATAACAGGGTAAAAATTAATCTATTCAGTACAGATGAAGCATGGCAGTCAATGTGTATATAAATGATGATACATGATTCTTCTAGATATGACTAGAATATCTTATAACACGCCTATAATTCTCGACCAGGAATTTTCCCTTCTTTGAACGATCGAAAATTATATAAACAAATTTCTCCTTTCTTTACTTTCCAAATTAAAATTTCCGTAATAATATCTCTCATTACATTTTCCTTCAAAAATGAAAACTTATATGATAAACGAAAAAAGAATGGTCAATGTTTTGCCAGTGATAATAAACGAAAAAAGAATGGTCAATGTTGTGCCATTGATCCGCATTCAATGCCACTTTAATATTCGTACCAAGTTTTAGAAAAGCTTCCCTTTATAATTTTTTCTGCTTGATCACCTATTATTTTCCAAAAATTTACATGGTATCATTAACAGAAATTTCGTAAACATGGTATCTCTCCAGAAACCACAACCGTAAAGCCAGATGTCCGCGTCAGTGTCGTCAGCTACATCCACGCCAACATGCATTTTCCCTCCAACCTTTGAATATCTATATCGTATCTCACGGAAAACTATATTTTACGACAGATTTGAGACTCCGGACATCTTTCTAGCGTAAGAAAATATCTGATTCTCACTGCAGGTACTCATGGCACTAGTATTTGGTCACTGGGCAAGCATCGTAAGCAGCAGTGTGGATGTATTTTGTACTTTGACAATAACCGTTCATGTTCTGAAAAACTGAGTGAAAATGAATTTCATGTCGTCCCTGTCAACTCAAATGGATGTTTTTGGTTCACGTAAGTTGGCGAAAACTAAATTCAAAGACCTTCTGCCAACTCAAATTGTTGTGCTCATGAAATTTGGCGGGTTGTTTGGAATTAGACCTTAGACCTTGAGATAGGTGTTACTAGCATTTGCACTAAAAAGGTGTAAAGACATATCAATAAAATTAGTATCAATAAAAGGTGAACGTAGAGTGATAGTGTTATAGAAAACAAAAAACAAAAATGTGGAGGTGGAAGGTATGAGAGGTGAGGGTCGGGCACGAATAGGAAGGAATTGGTAATGTAGAAGGCTGCATGTGAGACATGGGTGGGTTATTTAAATACGGTGAGTTTAGAAATAACGACAAACTAATAAGGAAGGGAGCGAATCAAGTAAATAAAGATTTCATTTAATTGGTTGAAATAGCGAGACTAAAGAGTAAGAAGACATATATGGAAATGTTGACATGCATTTTATCAGATTAATTTTCTATAATTATGTTTTGTTCAATTGATGTGTTCACAAGTCCTTATTCTTCATCAACTCTTCATATATAAGAAGTGTTTGGGGTTTCTTTTAACATTGGAATATATATACAATAACATTTGAAATAGAAAGATCTCTAATGTCTAATTGGAGTTTAGAGGCACAGGTTGGGTACCTCTTCAAAGGTCTAGTGTGCCTAGGAGGTTAACTATATGGGATGTCATTTTATAAAAAGAATTCATATATATATATATATATATATGCAATGCAAACATTTAAAATTTAAGCTTAATATATACTTGCAATGCCAAACATTTAAAATTTAAACTTTTAATAATATTGAAAAAAATTTTGGGTTTTTAAAAATAAAAATTATAATTTTTTTTGTCAATGTTAAACTAATAGTAAATTAATAGTAGTATGTGAGCAATTTAAATGAATTTTTTTTTATAATCTTACTTCGATGCAAGACCATGCTACATGTGATGTTATCGGGAATGTCTTCACTATCTTGTCACCCTATTTGAAGTAGAACACATTTAATATTAGCACATACAAGTCTAAATTATTAAAAAATAGAAAAAAAAAATTACAAATACATCAAATATAAGTAAGGAAATATCATTCTCAAATATAATAGTAATGATTACAAATTACATTTAAAACTCCTTAATAAAAACATAATAATATAAAAATATATAATTATATTTTAGTTTTTAATACACATACATTTTTCTCTTTATCTTACAAAGATAAAACCAAAATAGATCAATACAATACTCAAAGTAGAAATGAGTTAAATTTACATATTTGATAAAACATCTAAATTAACTAAAAAATTCAATCTTAACTTAAATGCAACACCAACCAAACAAGAGAATCAAAAACCCTCTAAATCCAACCTTAAATGCAAAAAGTATCAATGAAAAACAACACTAACTAATAAATATAATATTTATTGACTAAACAAGAAGATCAATAAATAAAAGGAAGTAAACAGTAAAGCTACAATGCCCATTAGCAAGCAGGCGTGCGAGGGCGCAATAAAGAACCGTTGAATCACTCGCTAAACAAAGAAATTTGGATGGATTGCGTTTGGTGGAACGGGTTAGCGGCAATAACCAACGAATATCCATGCAAATATTAGCTTTTATACATCTCTAATTCTGCTATTTTATCATTATTAAACCTATTTTTTATACCTCTCTAATTCTGCTATTTTATCATTATTAAACCTATTTTTTATACATCTCTAATTCTGCTATTTTATCATTATTAAACCTATTTACTTTTTCATATAAGACAATTTAAAAATCAGGTAGATGGAAAATTAAATTAAGGTAATAGTGAGTCGTCTCACTGCGGAATAAATCATGGCAACTTAGAGAGTTAGATTCAATTCAAAGTGATTATGAATATTTTTACCATGAATATCTGTGTTAATTAACTATTTAATTTATAGTTGTATTAGTTTAATTGAAAAAAAAAAAAAACCAATTTAGCTATTGTGAGTACTGTGCGTTCATCAACAATAGAGTTCGTTTATTACTGTAATCGAAAAAAGAGCAAACCATGTTTAGAAAATCGAATGTGAGAATTTTTTTTTTTATAAAAGTGAATGTAAAGACAAATTCTCCCAAATTTAAATTTCAATTAGTCATATTTCGTAAGAAAAAAAAATTAATTCAATCAAAGATCCCCCTCGTAGTATTAAAAACTAATGTTTAGTGAGCAAACATGACGAAGTTTTTTTATTAAAAAATAGCCAATAAAATTGACATGACATAAGCTCTTCGATTTTTTATTTTGGCCAGGATTCTATTCTGGTTATAGAGTTTTGATTTTTGCATAAATTCAATATGTTGTTAGATAGCTTGATTAGAAATAGCTGCGAATATATCAAATGAATTACCAAAAGATTTATGATTCAACTTTCATATATTTATTGAAGGTGTGAAGACTGTGTCTCGGCAAAACTAATTCATTGAATGTTTGATAGCATGTATAAAGGTGACACTGTTAACATTCTGGACAGCTTTCCAGAGCTACGAATCTCAACAGTGTCACCATGAAGTGTAATGCCTATCAGCATAATAATGGAAGTGGGAGTGGGCTCTTGGGTTGTAATGATACAATGTCCACATGCCACGAAGTAACTATCACTCGAGTAATCGAGTAATGGTAAACAATTAACGATGAAACAAGAGAACGGAATGGGTTATCACAACATAGCATCAATATTCGAATGATTTAACCAGACTCACGGATCATGACAGTCAGGAAATCCAGCGTTTCTTTGAAAGTTCTAGCATTGGGAGGTAAGGTTTAGGCAAATGTGTTCCCCTAAATATACATAGAAGAGGACAGAATATTTGAATTTACCGGTTTTTGTAAGACTAATGAGATATAAGAAATACTCGTAAGATTAATGAGATATAAGGATTAAAAAATAAATAAGGTTGTTTCTATCAGCTTATGTGGAGGCATAAGGCTTAGGCTTAATAAAAGTTAATAATAAGTGTTCTAAAATGTTAATATGAGTTTGTTGATTTTGTGATGAGATGAATTTTTTAAATAAAAATAAAAACATAAATTCTAAAAATTTAAATATAATTTAAATTTTATAATAATATAATTTACTGAAATGATATTTCAATTTCTTTCTAATTATTATTTAACATAAATCATTAATTTAAAAATTATAGAAAATCCCATAGATATGTAAGAATTTTCAATTTCTGTTCTAATTATTATTTAACATAAATCATTAATTTGAATTTAAAAATCATTAATTTGAATTATAGAAAATCTCTCATATATCTAAGAAATTTACAACTAAGCTAGATTAAAACAAAGTTATGATTTTCCAAAGAATGTGACGTGAGTAAGATACCAATCATTATCTTACTACCACCTCTTAAATTTATTTAAGTGGAAAAAGGTATTTCATTAAAACGAATATCTTTTTTTAAATAAGTTATTATTCTAAGAAAATGAGTAGTCTAATAAGGTGGAGGAGTTCCCCGGAAAGTTATGGAAATTTAAGTCATATTTAGAGAAAATCCTGCAAGGATTTTTGTAAATCCAAGTTATAGTTGTTAAACTTCAAAATTTTGGGTGTTCATGGTGTTGAATCCATTCCCGCCATCAAAAACGTGATTCAAACACTACCTCTACAAGATTTTTTGAATTTTTTTTTGCTCGAATTCCAACCACTTTTGGTCGTCTGAGCAATTCCTCCACTTTTGGTCGTCTGAGCAATTCCTCCCTCTGCCTCGTTAGACGACTCCAAGAAAAAATGTCTGTAGAGTGAGTTTTCCACTTAATGTAAATATGAAGATATTAATTCAAACACTACCTCTACAAGATTTTTTGAAATTTTTTTTGCTCGAATTCCGACCACTTTTGGTCGTCTGAGCAATTCCTCTGCCTCATTAAACGACTCCAAGAAAAAATGTTTGTAGAGTGAGTTTTCCACGTAATGTAAATATGAAGATATTACCTAAATGGCTCTCCAAGTGAGATATCGGGAGAGTGTACAAACACTCATACACGCCCTCTATCATATTGAGTCAGAGGAGCCTCAAATATATAGGCTTTCACAATATCGGGTGGTTTGAACTACTCCCTATCAAATAGGATCTCAATCCTATTCTAAAGAAACAAGCACTTAAACATAGGGAAGCTAACTTTCTCCATTAATGCTAACACTCCCCCTTAATGGAGAAAGGGTTCATTAAAAAACTCAAATGACATACGACACCTGTTGGTCTCAGTCTCAGCTAGGCTTACAATGGTAAAATACAAAGCTTTCATTTTCGTCTTCTTGCAGCAAAGCCCATACTTGTTCATTTGTGGATGAGACTTCATCTTCACTTTCTTCGCCATAAGAAAATGATGGAACTTTGCCTCCTTTTTATGTTTTCTCCCCCTCCAGAGGAACACATGAACACCTATCCTCCTCTTCGAGTATATACTAACATTCTTTGCATTTGATGTTGCGGGTTCATGGGATTCCTCAATTGCTTCTTCTTGTCTCCCAATATCTGCATAAAAGAAAATGTTAGATTTATAAAGAGGACCACATTTATCTTCCTGCTCCTTCAAGAGAGCTTTCATTTCTCCATCTCTCCCAACTCCATCCCTTTCTGTTGTCACAGTTATGCCTTCAACCTCTCCACTAAGTTCTGTTGTTGTAGGCATGTTTTTCATTTGATATGTATGTGAGGATAAGCCTTCCTTCTCACCAAACAGTAATTCATCAATAAGATGTTTTTCAATCATCAAATTGATCCACTCATCATGAGGTATATAAATCTCTTCAAACTTGATTTCTGCATCTGAAAAACTTTCAGTTTCTACAATAATGGATGTGTTTTCATCATCACAAGTTTTAGTGAGAGACACACATTCATAACCAATCATTTCATCTTTAGTTTCACAATCAAATGGGATCATTTTCAAAAGCAACATCTTCAGCGTCATTGCCCTCATTCAAACAGTATTTCATTTCTAAAACATCCCATAAGAATTTTGTACTAATAATCTCTCCATATTCATATATTATGCTGAGTATGATGTGTAGAAATTCCCATTGTAGATCACCGTAACGCAATGTACTAAAGAAAAACACTTGATCTACTTCTACAAACAATTTAATGAAAGCTTAATCAAACATGAGCAACATCAAGCATGAACAGATATAACTGAGAATGAGAAGCAATCAATCATAACATAGAAGATATATCACTGGGGAAAGCACGAGCCTAAAACTCCAACTCTGTATTATCATACAAGTGGAAAGCTTGTTCAGGTTACAAAAAGAATTATCTCTCAAGCTATCCTACTCTCTTTGCAATCAAACAATACTACTCACAGACTGAATAGACATAGAATATATCTTCCTCAAGCTCTCCAAGCCTCTTATTTTCTTGAGCAATTTTGATTGGGGTCCAATGATATCACATGTGTGAATTGGCCTCATCACACTCACTGTAACCTTAGGTCCAACTGCGCAATCCTCAAGGAATAATATTCCTTCTGCATGCAAGGAATATTCACCAAGGAATATCCTAGCAACTGATAGTACATTGTCCCTCCATCTGATCTCAACTGAGTCTCTGACTGAACATACATGCATGAGTTATCCAAGAGTGAATCTTCAGTTATCTGAAATATAGTAGTTACATGCATGCAAGTATTAACTAACTGAACTCTCATTAATTTAACAAACTGTTAAATTAATCTAACTGGAATTGACTAAGTTAAACTAAGTCAACTGATTACAACTCAATATTACAACTCATCCTTATCTCTTTAACTGAAGGTTAAATTGCTCAATTAATGGAGAAACTCTTGCATGTCCTCACATAGAATTCAAGTTTGATTTTATTTAATTAACTAACTCAAGATGAATTAATTAATTAATTTCCAAACTATTGTTGATATCAAATTCAAATTTTACTTCCTATGTTTATTCGAGTGATTGACTAAAAGAAGAAGGGATCCTGATATGCTATTTTTAGAAAAGATATTTTTAGCACTTTCACTTTTCACCCATTCTAGCTAAGACCTCCAATGGCTGAACTGCTATTTATAGCCTAACTATTTATAGCAGTGTTATTTTTAGCATTTTCTATTTTTAGCATTTCTTGTTGCACACTTTTCAACACTCCCTCTCAACAAGAGAGGGATTATCAGCAACCCCAATCCTATCTCTGTGGAACTTGAACTTGAATTTTGACAATGCCTTTGTCAAGATATCTCCATCCTGCTCCTCGGTCGAAACATACTGCAACATCATGATCCTCTTGACCACACAGTCCCATAGATGATGGTAACAGATATCTATATGCTTCGACCTGTCATGAAACACTGGATTCTCAGAGAGTTTTATGCAGCTCTGATTATCACAGTATATCACCGTAGGATCCATCATCTGACCAAACAATCCCACTAGAATCTTTTGCATCGAAATGGCCTCACATGCTGCCTGACTAGCAGCCATGTATTCAGCCTCTGCCGAGCTAAGTGCAACTGATCTCCGTTTCCTGCTATACCAAGATACTGTAGCTAAACCAAGGTTGAAGATTCCTCTAGAAGTGCTCTTCCGGTCTAATGGACTACCAACCCAATCCACATTCATGAAGCCTTGTAGCTTCACTCCCTCTGTCCGCATGTACCATAATCCGTACTGTGTAGTGCCTTTGAGATATTTTAGCACGTTCTTTGCTACATTCCAAAACAACTTGGTAGGTTGAACCATAGATTGACTCAATTGGTTCGCTGCAAAGCATAAGTCAGGTTGTGTGTTCACCAGATACATGAGTGAACCCACCAGCTGCCGATAAATAGTAGCATCTATTACCTCACCTGAAGTAGCATCATCCTTCCTCCAGTTCCTAGCTATAGGAGTTTGCATGGGCTTGCACTTCTCCATGTGAAAGTGCTTGAGTATCTCATTGGCATACTTGCCTCGAGATACAAATACTTCCCCATCTTTCTGCTACACTTCCATGCCTAAAAAGTAATTCATGAGGCCCATGTCCTTCATCTCAAACTCTCTTGCAAGGTCCTCCTTGCAAAATTTGATCAGCTGATCATCACCTGTCAAAATCAAATCATTGACATAAAGTAAAATAATCACTCGGTTACCTTCTACCATGATGTGGTAAAGGTTCACATCTGCTTCACTCTTGGTGAAACCCAAACTGGTGAAATCGTTGTTGATCTTGGTATACTAAGCACAAGGTGCTTGCTTCAGCGCATACAGTGCTTGCTTGAGTTGGCAAACATGCGACTCATGATTGAAGGACTCAAATCATTCGGGTTGCTCAATGTATACCTCTTCCTCAATCTTCCCATTGAGGAACGTCGTCTTCCCATCTAATGGATCTTCCAACCCATCTGAGCTGATAGAGCTAGAATCGATCTGATAGATGAGTACCTTACTACGGGAGCAAAGGTCTCATTGTAGTCGATCCCCTCAACCTATGAGAAACCTTGGGCAACAAACCTTGCCTTGTGTTTCTCAACACTACCATCAACTGCTTGCTTTACCTTGTAAAGCCATCGAGAACTAACCACTGATTTGTCCCCAGGTCTAGGGACAACATCCCACACACTGTTCCGTATGATAGAATCATACTCTTCTACCATTGCATCAACCCAAACTGGTCGCTGCACTGCCTCCTGGAAAGAAGAAGGCTCGGTCGCTACACACTCCCCAACCAGGGCCATGTATCCAGTGTATCTCTCGGGAGATCTCCTCTGTTTGTGTTGAGAGGATGGTTGCCCCACATTCTCTCTCGCATCCTGCATCAATCTGTCAGCTTCCCGTGAGCGTTTTCGCCTGTCTCTGGAAGACTCTCCAGGAGTGGTGGCCTCCACTACTGGATCCTTTGCCTATGGTTGATCCACATCATCAGGAGGCTCCTCCTCCTTTGGAACTAAAAGTTCCTCATCACCATGCAACTTGAGCTCCCTCTCAAGTGACACTGGATTATCAATTTACAGATTCTCAACATCTTGCGAAACAGATTCATCCTGGTCAAAGTGATGAGGTATGGACACAGGATGCAACAATTTAAGCTTTGAGATAACCCCCTTTCTCAAATTTGTCCTTGGGTAACTGAGGGGTTTAGCATGTATTGAAATGTTGCATAAATTGCTTTCTTCTGTAGCTTCCTTAGCTCTTATTGTGGCCTGACTAACCTTCTAACCTTATAAAGGTGTTTGTTGGATACATTTTTATTGGCAATATTTGATGTAATGATTGAATGCTGGCTTGATAGCTGGTGCTGGCTGCGGGTCTTTTGTTAAGCTAGTTACAACTTTCAATGAATGGTGTTGGAAGTATGATGGAGATCACTCGCCTGTGTGTTAGTCAAGCACATGACATACACATACTCAGAATTGCTATACACTGTTAAGGGTGTCGTACTATTATGGAGATCACTCAACTGTGTGTTAGTGTACATGCACACATACATATTCATAATTGCTTTATGGGTTTTAGCAGCGAATTAACGCCCGAGTTAAGGGTGTTGTGCTTTTATTCCAAGATTTCCCTCCACTTATTTTCATCTCCATTATATAATTGTAGGTGTCTTGTTTTTTAAAACTTGAGCACTGTGCTGATCTGCCAATTGGAACAAATGTTGGTGATACTGGATTTTATCAATACAACCTAAACTGTGAGTCTTCCAATACAACCTCAATTGTTTAGACATCCAAGTTTATTATTGAAACCTCAATTGTTTAGACATCCAAGTTTATTTTTAATTGAGAGTTTGTGACATGGTTTATCTCAAAAATTTTGAACGAATTTTTCATTTTATAAGTTAAAAAGATGTATATGCATTTATATGGTTCAAAATAATTAAGCTTAAAAAAATATTTAAATTAGATTAAAATTATAGTAAATCTTAATTTTTTACTATGATATTATGTTGCAATATTTGCAAACCCATGGACATTGTTGTATGTAATTCTTGTTTTAAGTAATCAATTTACTTAAATAGAGAAAAAAATATAGTTTTTTTTTATAGATAAATCTCAATTTTTGATTTGTATAAATTATTAGGAACATTAGGAATATTTCATAATATTTCATGAGGTTAAATCATTACCATCCACCTAATAATTGATAATTAAATTAAAATTTTGGAAACCCTATTCCAACATAGACTAGCTTACTAATGTAGTTACATGAACCTTATGCCCTAAAACTATTTGTACTTGGATAAGAGCTGGTCTCCCTTTAAAGTAAGGAAATAGGTTAACCACCCAAGACCCACAATCATCTAGGATGAGTAAAACCTACCTCATTACATACCACCAACTGATAATTCCAAACATCATGATTTTCTTTAAATAACAATAATGAACTAACCTACATTTACGGATAATAAAATGTAATAATTATCCTCACTATGAATTTAAAAAATAAATAACTTTAAAAAATAATTAACAAAATTACATAAACTTTAATTATATTTAATTCTAAAATTTCTATAATAATATAGCATGGTACACTTATTGTTTTTGCACATGATTTATAATAATATATAATACACTCAACTTAGTGTATTAATACTATTTTGTATTAGCATTTATGGAATTATAGAACTATTTGTGGCTACAATGTAAGGAGTGAAATAAAATTCTAACAGTTGCATTAATCAAACTTTAGCTCTAACGATGGTTAATCTTAATTATATTTATTTATAATTTTTTTTATTATATATGAATACCATGTAGTATTATATAAATGTATGATACTATTTTTTTAAAGCGTTAGAGTAAGACCCATTAAATGTTAATAAGAATATTAAATATATTGTTATGATAAAACTGCAAATTCAATAATAAAAAAATACAATATTTTATAATTACATTTTAATTATAATAAAAAAAGCACATTTTAAAATATTTAAAAATTCCTTGACGTAAGGCACTAGGGATAAACAATCACCAACGAATGAAGCATTTAACAATTAAATGAAAATTATAAAACCAATATAAATAAAATATACGGCACAAAGATGATCTATTTTCCCACGTCATCACCCTTTATAACTACGTTCCATTTACCTTTTCTTCATTTTCAGTTATACTATTCTGCATCTTGGAATTCAATGATGACATGAGAATTACACTATTTGTCGCCCTCCAAGTAGCTGGTGAATCCAGATCAACATCGATCGAGGTTAATCTGGAAGGGTTTACCTTCAACGCTCGTTAGGTGATTGAGCATAGGAATCTTTAACGATCGTTAGGTGCTCGTTAGGTGATTGGAGCAAAGGAATTTTTTAACCAAGTGAAAAATTGTTTCGTTAGGTGATTGGAGCAAAGGAATTTTTTAACCAAGTGAAAAATTGTTTCGTTAGGTGATTGGAGCAAAGGAATTTTTTAACCAAGTGAAAAATTGTTTGGATGATTAAAAATAATTGGAATTTGGGTAAAAAAATTAAAAAATCTTGTAAAGTCAATATTTGAATAATATTTTTGATAGTAGAAATAAATTTAACGCCATCAAAAACGTCTACAATATTTAAAATTTTGAAATTTAATAATTATAACTTAGATTTAAAAAATTCTTACTAAATTTTCTCTTCAAATTTCCATAACTTTTCAAACTAACTCCTTCCCCTGATCATACTACACGATTGAGCATGTATATTCTCCGTTGTGCTCCTTTTGTCATTCTGCGTATGTGTATATTCATCTTTGGAGATGACATGTAAAGGTTCATATTCTCGCAATTTGAACAGTCCCCTTGGAAAAGACAAAAAGAAGGCACCGCCCTTATTCCCACTTTCTAGATGGAGAAGATGTATGTGCTCACCATTATTATTAGAAATAAACAAACAAAAAGAACGAATCTTGGCTTTGGAAATGGGAAAATGAACACCCTATTTTGACGAGCAATAGGGAAAAACGTAACGCCGGCAAGATTGTTGCCTGAAAAACAGAAACATGGCGGTTCTTGATTGAGTAGTATCATTGGATTAGAGGGGATTTCTATTTCTCTGTTGCATTCAAGGAAGGAGCCGAAATGGTGATGGAAGTCTTGTTTACTGTATTCAAACACGAGGATCTGCACGTCACAAGTTCGAATCCCGCAGCCCAGACCCCGATTTGAAGATTTCCCTCTGGATTGCTTCTATGGATAAATACAAGCGGCAGCAACAGCACGAATCGGATTTCAGGCGGAGCAGACCTGTGGATGAGGACAGAAGAACGAAGGTGAGGAAAGAAAAGGAAATAACAGAGATCAACTCAAGCTCCAGATCCTCCTCTTTGTTCAAACAACCGCAACCCCATGGAGGAATAGGAGGAGGATCCATAGGCCAATCGCCCCGGACGGGATTCGATCCCCAGACCGATGTTACACTATACAAAACCTCCATCGGAAGATCTAGTTTGCCGCGCCGGCGTCCGGTTAATGAAAACAAGACGGTGAATTGGCGGCTGGCCTGCTTTCTGGCCCACGAGTATCTCACTGGCCGAACATTGCTGGGAAGCCAGTGGCCGCCGCAGGATTCGAACTCCAAACGCGGCCATGGAAATAGCGATAAACCGAACCCTAAGTCCGTCGCTTTTGATAAGGACACTGATGAGAAGAGAAATGATAAAGAGAAGGCCTATCACACCCTCGCAGATTTTCTCCGAACGGGCGATGTTCATCTACCTGGCATTGTGAATCCTTCTCAGCTGGCTTCCTGGGTCGGATTGAACTAGTAGATGCATACATGTATATTTCCACCCGTTGGACTCCGTCCTTTACAGACTGCAAGGAAGTTGGTCGCGTGTTCGAATCTCGGGCATATAATGTAATGTTTTCATTAAAGTCATCCTTGGTGTGGCGGGAGGAACTTCCTTGTGATACATTCTGTATTTTAATGTCTTCGACTGTGATAGCAATGAGATATACTTTGCGTTAATTTCTGTATAATGTACGTTAATTTTTATCTGTATACTATGTGATTGAAAATGATTGAAGTATTAATGAATGACTTGTCCTGGCCTCGAAGGAATGACTTGTCCAATTTCTTAATGGAAGGTGATATTATGTGATAATTGTTTGTTGCAATTTGAAGAGTTAAAGATTGGGATGTATGTTTATTGGTTTTGATGTATAAAAATTTATAATGGTTCAAATTATGGTTAAATTTTTTATTATTTGTTTATTAATGGTTAATATTAAATTGATATTTCTAATAATAATTAGATTTATTTGGTGAAAACTTGTTGTTTCCGTGAATTTTTTAAAGATAAATAAATTAAATTAGAAAATAAACTAGTAAATTTTCCAAAAAATCAAACTTAGAAACTATTTGAACAAAAAAATCTTTCTTTAACTACCTTCTTATTCTTATTATATAAAACTCCTTATAATATGAAAACCTTAACTTCATCATTATTATCATCTTATTATATATAAGATCCTTATAATATGAAAACCCTAACTTCATCATTATTATCATCTAATCAACATGGGGTGGAAGCGTCGACATTGACTTTTTTTAATAAAAAAATTTGGACGAGTGAGATTAAATAAAAAAGGTTTGTGTTTTATTTTTTCAAAGAGACTTTTTTCTAAAGGGTTTTTTAAATCAACATGGGTGGAAGCGTCGACATTGACTTCTTTTAATAAAAAAATTTGGACGAGTGAGATTAAATAAAAAAGGTTTGTGTTTTATTTTTTCAAAGACACTTTTTTCTTAAAGGGTTTTGAAAAGGAGTTTAAAAGGAAAAGAGGTACACATCTATATTCAAAGAAATGCTTTTTTTAGTGCTTTGTTACATACCCTAATTTTATTTGGAAAAAATGATGAGTTTTGGCTTTTACAGATGAAGATTTTTTTGCAAGTCCAAGATTGTTGGGATACACTTTAGAACGCGTATGTAGAGCCAACCTAGGAAGCATTGATAGCCATGACAAATAATAAGAGGAATGCAACTATTGAACTGGGAAAGAAAGAGCACCGCATCAAATGTTGGATATAGAATTCAGTTGATGACTCCATCTTCGACAAGATAACTAATGCATCAACAACAAAAGCAGCTTGGCATATTCTAAAAGTTGCATACAGGGTTAATGATACAGTGAAGATTGTTGAATTGAAGACATTGCGGGCACAATTCAAAACCGCAAGATGACTAACACATAAAATGTTGATCAATTCATGACTAGAGTCATGGGCATCGTCGATCAAATAAAAGTTATTGGTGAAACCATTACAGATCAGAAGATCATTGAAAAACTCCTTCGAAGTCTACGAAAGAAATATGTCATGGTTGTAACAACCATTCTGGAATCCAAAAATCTTACAACTCTGTAAGTAGAACAATTGAATGGATCGCTTCTATTACATGAGACATAACTTAACATGGTAGAAGATTCCATGGAACAAGCTTTCAAAGCACAAGTGTCTCCTGACATAGACAAGGGTAGCGGATATAGAGAAAACAACAAGCGAGGTAGAAGTAGAGGTAGATTAGAACATCATCAGGCAACGTGGTAGTGAAGATATTCACAAAACCAAACATAGAGAAGTAGAACACAAATAAAATCTAATGTTCAGTGTTATTACTACAAGAAATTTGGGCATTCTAAAAATGAATGCAAAAAGATAAGTTACATAATCAGAGAGGTAGTGCGCATATCTCCAACAATGAAGGATAATCCTCTAAAACTATGTTTCATTCCCGCCATCTTTTAAAGACAATCAAAGTGGGGACCTTTGGTTGCTAGAAAGTGGTTACAACAACCATATGACATGAAACAAAAATATGTTTTCATGTATTGATGTTTCAATAACATCTTAAATTACTCTTAGAGACCATTCCCATATAAAAGTTGAAGGGAAAGTTATCATTCATGTTCTCACTAAACAAAATCAATAGAGACATATACCTAATGTTTATTATGTTCCAAACTTGAAGCACAATCTCGTTAGTGTAGTTCAATTGATGGAACATGGTTATGATGTCATATTCCAAGGGACCACATGTTATATCTATGACAAACCTCCTAATAGAAGACTAATAAGAAAGATGGAAAAAAACAAGAATAAGATGTTTCCCTTAACTCTTAGTAGTCAAAATCTCTCACAGTGTTTTGCACACAATGTGTTAAGGATAGATGGCCACAATTATGGCATTCTAGTTATGTTCATATTCCCTTCAAGAGTCTAAGTCTTCTATAGAAACATTTTATGGTCACTGGTCTCCCTGTTGTGAATGAAAAAGATTGTAACTATCAAATTTGTATTCTATTAATGCATAAAAGAGATCGGTTTTGCACATCTTCCTCTGGAGCAAAAGATCCCTCAGAGCTAGTCCACAAATATATATGTGGCCCAGTGCAGACATCGTCCATTGGTGGAAATCTTTATTTTCTAAGTTTTATTTATGACTATAGTAGGAAGATATGGGTTTATTTTCTCAAAAATAAATATGATATTTTCTCAAGATTAAAAGAGTTCAAAGGAGACGCAAAAAAGAAAATTGGAAAGCCTTTAAAAGTACTAAGATTAGACAAAGGAGGAGAATTCAGTTCCAATGATTTCAAATCATTTTTTCAACAACAAGGAATCATCATGTAGAACACAACAAGATACACTCCAGAACAAAATGGAGTAGCAGAAAGGAAAAACCAATCAATCATGAATATGGCAAGATGTATGCTTCGTAAAAAGAAGTTATCTAATGACTATTGGGTTGAAGTTGTGGCTACTGTTGTATATTTTCTCAACATATCTCCAACAACTAATATCAAAGATGTAATATCTCAAGAATCCTGGGATTTTAATACAGTAGATGTCTCTCACTTTTGAATTTTTGGTTTTGTAACATTTGCATATGTTCCTGAGAAGTTGTGAAAGAAACTTGGTGATAGAAGTGGAGTATGTATTCTTTTAGGCTACAGTGAACAATAAATAACCTATAGAATCTACAATCTGATCACCAAAAAGTTTGTTTTAAGAAAAGATGTTAAATGTTTTGAAAATAAATCTTGGTATGATAAAATTGATGAAGCTTTAAATGAGCTTGTTCATCCACCATAACTACAAAAATTGTAGGTTCATAGAGAGCCATACCACTCTAAAAATGGTACATCTGGTAACACCCTCCTCCCACATCTACCCAATCAACCGTCTAGCTAGGGTAAACATGTAATGAGATTTCACTATGATATGATTAGAACTCCCAAGTTACGTTAAGGAAGTGGAACAAGCGGAAACACACCATACAAACATTCAACATGAGCATTAGGACCATCAAGAACCAACCCAACCTTTCTTCCAACCAACCCCTAGGTCCCACTGTGATTTTGGATAACTTGACCTCTGGATGCTCTCATGCTATGGGTATGCCAGCGTCTAGGGACATCTCGCCGCTCTCACAAGCCTGCAAGCCAACATCCAGACACTATTTTACTCAGTTGTATGCCAGCATCCCTGGGATTTAAGCCACATTTTTAGGCCTAGAGCCCAGTTGAATGCCCAAAATTGAATGAAACCTTTACAATAGTAAGACAACATGGAAATAACAATACTAATGCAATTATTGAATCAGACCTTGATTAGAACCCTACTAGGCATGATAGGATTTTCGTCAAACATATCATGAATATGTATCTACAAGTGCAAATAACCGATCTTAGTAAAGGGGTCTCATACTTATCTGAGATTCAGTATGAGGTATTGCTTCTTTGTCACTTTAGTTGCAATTTCATCCATTAGGCCACATATACATTGTTCATTCATATACAAGTAAAAACATGATGGGAGCCATACATAGCCACTATCATAATACATATTCATAACTTTCATAATAACAACAGAAATACCAAGGATACAATGGCCATAGAATCCACATATAAAGCAGTATATTACTCATAGAATTACAAGGAGAAATAACCTCATATTAATGATGCAAAATCCAACCAAGTATGGGACTACCATGTTCAAACCGCCCATAGAATGGCTGAGCCAAATATCTCTTCATCCATTCACCTTCGTGCCATATTCCAAGCATGAATGTGGGATGTCATAGAACACATCAATCTAAAACCATTTAGGGCTTCCAAAGGCCATCCACCTCAACCCATCAAACAATGATTCTACCTCATAGTCGAACATCAGAAAACCATCATCAAAGTGGTCCCTATGTAAGCCTTCCAGGGTTCCACAACATTTGTTCCAGCCAAGGCTCCAAGAATAGTAACTCAACCCACAACTTTTACCGGGATCCAGAGTGTTTTTCCAACCAATGCTCCTGGACTAGTAACTCAACCCACCAACGACTCCAAAACATTTGTCCAATGAAGGCTCCAGGACTAATAACTCAACCCAAGCTAAGGAAACATGAGAACCAACCAAAACAAAACAATGAAATAAACCCACAATCTCCATGGCTATCCAGGAAATAACAAGGCTAGGCAGTCCACTATTAATCCCGACCATCCTCCATGCCAATGACAGATCATAACCAATAATCCAAATGCATATGCCATGCATGCCAAAACTAGTGAGGAAAACATGCATGCAACTCGGTACCTACAAGCAAAACCGGTTGTATCTATTGATCCTCATGTCCTCTTATGCTTTCCCACTTTTCCATTTCCTTCTTTCTCCAAAACTCTAAACAACAGTCTCCTATAAGAGTACTCCAAGAAAACTCTAAGAATCCAAGAGTATGAGAGAGAGAGAATAGAGAGTGAGCTCAAAAACTGAACTAACATAAGCTTCACTAACCAAGCCTAGACACTGATTCTCAGAAGGCTTTTTATTCATGAGGCCTCTATTTTCTGCAATTTCCATTGTTTTCCTTCATTTTCCTCCTCACATGCAACCTGTAACCTTTCACCTTCCTTTTCTCCTAATTTCCATTATTTTCATAAATAAATTCCAATTAATGCCTCGTTGCCTTTCCAAATCCTTTTCCATTTCCTTTTCCAATTTCCTTAGCCAAAATAAACCAAATAAACACTCACTAGGATGATTTCACCACCATTCATCTTGGAATACATGTCACATGACTGTGGTATTATATATTCTTACATGGATTTTTAACCAAGGATGTTACACATCTCCCAACAGTGAATCCAAAAGCAATTCATCATCTCTAGAAGACAATTGGAAAACTAAAATTATAAGAGAAATACACGAGTAATGTTGGCTTGAGGAGGCCTGACGTAGGTTCAGTGTTAATTAGCCAAACAAATCCCCACACTTCTAGCCCTTTTGGCATCAGGCCGCGGAGTGTGGACCAAAGTCTCACCCGAAGTAGTATTGGGGGGGCCGGGGGGGGGGGCGAGGTGCTGGAACCAAGTTTTCACACCCTGAGAGGGTTGTGCTGTCCTTTGATCTCTTCTATCTTTGCCTTCGTGTAGGTGATCTCGCTTTAGGGCTTGACAACCTTCTATTTCGAATTTCAATACCTTTGTGAAAGTATATGATTGACCTTCGCACAACCCTAACCTAGGGCTCAGGTACCTTCACATTGTTATGGCAACGTGCTGTGAAAATTCCTCAATTACACTAAGCGATTTTCTTATTTTTCCAAATACTTAAAGTTATCACTGTGTAATCAGATATTCGTAATTGCATTTAATTATTAAATGTAACTATATCAATTCGTGCATCATAGAAGCATAATAAAGGAAATTCATACACAAATATCCAAACCAATCAATAGAACAAATACATAGAAATTGCAGAATAACTCCTTTTATTAATACCTTCCAAGTGTTATAGATTTTGTTCACCCTGCACATAGAGTTGCAACAGTCCATGCACTCAGTTGCGGACTTCTACCTTAGGCCTCTACACACTTAGATGCAGAGCCTCTACCTACGCTACAACCCAAGACTTAGACTTCTTGCTCTCAAGCTATGACTCTCTTTCTTATTCGATGCCTCTAACTACTTAGATGTTAACTTTTTTTATACAATCCCATGGTCCGCTGACCATGGGTATATCTCTTACAACCAACTTTACTTTACAGAACTAAGGGCAGCCTACCCTTTGTGACACATAACACCTTCGCACTCCGTGACCACAAAATGCGGAGTCTTTACAATAATATTACAAAAATTTGACTTAAATATGGGCTTTTAGCCCCAAAACTGCCCTTAGGGGATCCCACTCCCAACAGGCCCCCAAGACAAACATCGTGACTTGCCCTCGAGTCACTCAGTAGGTGCAGAGATCTTTGCGCAAAGCCCATCCAGCTCGACCTTGATGGACGCAACTTCGGCTGTGCACTGAGCTTCTACCTGCTTTGCATCTTCGACTATCTTCTCGGTTACTTCCCCTGCGCTGTCAGCCTGATGTTGTTGTTGCATCGCTTGCAGAGTTGTAGGCTTGCCTTCAATGTTTCCTGTGACTGCATAAGCTTCCTCTAGCTAGGGCTTTAGTCACACCTTTAGCACTGCTTCCTTGTGCAACGTTGTGTCCACCTGTTCCTTCAGTTGCTTGGCTTCCTACAACTTGGCTAACCTCTGTGTCAATGCGATAGTTCGTGCTGTGCCATTGACTTCATCATAGCGCTATTGGAGTTGGCGTGCTTCCATCTCTTGCTTATGGATGTTTGGGTCCTCCTAGAAACCGGTCAGGACCTCAAACGATTGTTCAAACAACTATGTGCAATCTACTATTGCACTCTCCACTGCTGTGACTGCTTCTGTGACAACGACCGCCTGCTGTTCCTTTACCTCTGGTGGTTTTGAAGGCTGAGTCCCCAACTGGAGCTTTGCAATCTACAAGTTCAGCTCCAACTGAACCCGCACCATCTCCGTTCGAGTGTGTGTTAGAAAATTATATATTACGGAGCAATGGAACAAATAAAATATAGCAGAAATATAAACACAAAAAAACGCATAAAACAAGAGAGACACAGATATATGTGGTTCACTCAGTTTGGGCTACGCCCACCCCAAACATCTAGTCCTTCCTTTCTATTATCTAGCAAAATGAAGAGACACAACCTACAGCAGATCCGCTGTAATATCCTCTGTTTTCTCTCACAGTCTCACCTCTCTGTTTCTCACACATAATACATGTCTATTACATAGCCTCAAATACAATGCCCTCATACAAAGAGAGGGGTTGCCTTCTAGGGAAAAAAACCCTAAACTAAACATAAGTTCTACTGTCAGATCATCCGCCTAATTAACGACCCAGATTAGCTACAAATTACTATACTTTTACAAGGCAATTTTACATCTGTTTTTAGCTTCGGGGGCGCTGCCCTCGAACCCCCCAGCCAAGGGGAATCGGCCCCCCCGCACCCGCTCGCGTGGAGGGGTGTACAAACTTCTTGGGGTATACATCCGGCTAAAACAAATACCTTTGAACAATCATGCTCCACACATAACAGTGTGGCGCACTCCTGTGGCCAATTTACGAATGTAGACCTCGATTGGCTCCTCCTCTGGAATGGCCAATTCCAGGACCATTCTGCAGGCCTCCTCCATGACCTATATGATCTTCTTGCTTTTCATGGTCACCTCAGCCTCGACGGCAATGGCAACATTCCTCTGTAAGGCCATCTACTCATTGTTTATTTTCTATTCACTGATCACTTGGAGGGCGCGGTGCTCGTAGGCCCTCAACTCTGCAATTACTCCATCCTGCAAGAGATGGAGTGCTTCACGTGGGAGCGCTGCTAGGTTTAATCCTACTCCCTTCAAGGCGCTGACAGTGGGCCTGTCAGCCTCATTTTCTATTTTCAGTGCTCCATCCAGCAGCAGTGCGCAACATATCTGCAGCCTCTGATGTGCCAATAGCCAAGCTGGTAGACATTGTACCAACTTGCAACATGTGGGTTTGCAACTCTTACAGTCTAGTTTGGATGGCCCTATGATGATCTGCTGTGTCTTTTCAAATTGTTGCAGGGCCTCCGTGGTGACATCTCTAACTGTGTCACCAATGTCATATAAATCTCCCTCTGTTAGTGTGATAAGGTCCAGTGAGGTCTTGGTCACCTTGGATTTCTTTCTTGACTCTCCCTTTTCTAGCTCTTTTGGGTGCTTAATGTGGCCAGATGTCTCCTGAGGGTCCGTGTTGTGTTGCTCTGTATCCTCTTCTTTGGTTTTAGGTGAAGGTGACCCCGCGCCTTTGTCAGAGCCTCGCTCTGTGCCACCTATTTTTTTTCCTGCCTCCTTTCCTATATGTTCTGCCTTAGCCTTTTTAGTGGCCTCCTTCTTCCTCTCTTCGACTAGATGTGCCATTTTATGCTTGGCCTCTTCCTTCTTATTTTGTGTGGAGGACTTGCTTCCACCCACCACCAAGTCCATGGTGGTGTGCTACTCCATCGGCCATTTATCTAACACCACATCAATGGCATCATCTGTGGCTAGGTACTGAAAATCATACCATTTATGTGCAGGGTCCTTCCACGCCCTGATTGATATCCAATGGAAATCAACTTTAAATTTGGCATAGATCTACAGATTAGCATATACAGTGGGCAACAATCACGGCTTACAATTGATAGCCATCTTGATATTCATTTCCATCAAGATCTAGAAGATCTTGTTGTCTTGAATGCACTCCGTGCCCATGGTCGCCCATAGGGAAGCATACTTCATTGCTTCAGGAAGGTCCGATGCAACCGAGGGGAAGTGGCTCTCTTCTGGCAGCTCCCATGCTATGAGCACAATTGATAGCAAGAGCCATGCATAGTGGAACATCTTACTTTTCTCTTGCACTTCGTGGCAGTTTGCTAGGAACTCTCTGTGAAGGTAGTCTGACCAGTTAAACTAGACTCCTTCTGAAAACTGCTGTGCGAGTGTGACGACAGGTCCCGACACCTCGTAGGCGTGACACTTCTGCATCACCTTTCCCTGCAAGGATCTGTGTTGCCACCTTCACAGCGGGGTCGTCGATGCTGGAGATATCGTACCTGTGTGGTTTCTTCACCAATTTGAACTTCTCTTTCATTGATTCTATGAGTGCTAGCTCGCCACCCTTGCTGCCAAAGATCATAGTTTGATTTTCGCCTGTATATGATAGGTGTGTTATGCTTTGAATCAACATATCTGTCATGGGTATCAACTTCTCCAGCCACAAACACCCATCATGCACCAAGAATAACAACTTCTTGATAAACTGTCATGGGGGTGCAGTTATAGTGCGGCATCGAGAGTAGGTTGAGTAATCCTACCTTCTCTACTCCTCTAGGCCACTTTCACCGCTGGAGTGCAGTCATCCCTGTATTTGTGTCTATGATGCGGTGCATCAACTGTTCGGTCGCCAGGTGCTGAAACTTCTCATGTTTCGCCAAGTCCGATTCTTCGAGCTTTAAAATTGGCATTTGTATCAAACACGGATTGTCAAAAGTGATCTCATCTGGTAGTAATGGGGTTTACAGGGAAGTCTTACTTTCATCAATGTCCTTTGGGACCTTGGACATAGACTTGCACAGAGGGACATACTCTGACAACTGTGTAATAGGGTCTGCACCCTAGGCTTCAACCTCCTCTATTTCCACTCTACATCCTCATCGTCCAAGTGGATGTATTTGATATCCTCCTCTTCTACCTCTAGGTTTATAGCCTTGCCTTTCTCCTCGGCAGTGGGATTTGGTGGGTTTCGTCTCAGCGACGTGTGCATCGGGATGGTAGGCTGCTTGCCCTTCTTGTCTTTCATGGTCTCCTTGGTTGGGTTTGACTTTGGTATCGGTGTTCTTAGGGATTTAGGGACCTCCGCCAATACTTCGGCCACTTTGGGGGCTGCTACTTCGGCCTCTCTCTCAATTTCCTGTGCCGTCTCCTCTACTACTTACTTTGTATTGATAACTTCTAGGGGCGCGGACATGATCTTTCGCAAGAATTCCTGTGTCCGCCAATAATGTTGTAAATACCCCAGAAACTATTAGAAGCTCGCATTGCTCACGATTCATAGGTGCTTGAGAGCTCAACTGCTAAATGCTCAAAATGCCAAGTGTTTTTCTTTGGGCAACCACTTGTAATTTATAGGGCAATTTGAATTCAAATTTGACCATTCCCCCCAAAATCGGTTCATTAATGTCGAATTAACGATAGATTTTCAAGGATATAAGCCATAAATTTCGTCTTAAATGTCGGCTACCTGCTCCATTTGGCCTCACTTCTACTGTCTTTTCATGAACCGCGACTTTAATGGTCACTTTCCAGTTGACTGTGAGATTTCTCCCTGGGTAGTGCAGCTCCCTCCGCATTGTCGCAGACCTAGTGACATGTCCTTGCTTTGCACCATCTTCCAATCACACAGCTCCCCAACTCGAGTAGTGTAGTTTATAGTCCCGCACCTCCTTTTAGCTGCCTGGAGCACTAAGACTGTGCTACTTTCATTTAGTCACATGGCCGAACCACTGGTGTATGGCTTCAAGCAACTGTCATTCACCTTTCCTAAGAAGGGTTCTCCATTTAACTTGACCAGCTTTACCGCTCCTCCATCGATAATCTCCTTAATAACATAAGGCCCTGACTAGTGCATCCTGAATTTTCCTAGAAATTTATCAAACTTACTATCATACAACAAAACTAGATCATTTACCTTAAATGTGCGTAGCTTGATGTGTTGATCATGCCTTTTCACACTGCTTTTGGACCTACTGGTGAAATCTAGCCAAAAATATTTCTTCTTGGAGCTCATCCAACTGGGTGAGCCTCCCTTCCAGGGCTTCGCGATCCATCATACCTGTGAATGCTACTATGCGTCGACTAGGCACGATGTATCCCATAGGCATTATGGCTTCCACACCATAAAAAAGCCTAAAAGGGGTTTGTCCCATCAACTTCTTGCATGTAGTTCGATAAGCCCACAATACTGCAGGTATGCGTAGGTCCCGATCACTTCGTTGAGCATTGCAAACCTTTGTCAGCGCATTTTCAAAAAAAAATTTGAACACCTCCACTGTCCTATTAGCTTGTGGGTGATAAGGTGTGCTCTTCTGGTGATATACCTGAAATTCCTCCGTGAGTGCATTGATCATCTCATTTAGGAAGTGCGTACCATGATTACTCATAAAGATCCTTGGACATCCAAATCGCGTCAGTACATGCTCAAATAAGAACTTCGTGGCCTTCGCACCTATGCAATCCTTCATTGGCTACACTTCTGCCCAACGAGTCAAATAATCTATCGCAGTGATAATGTACGTTGCTCCTGTCTTCCCTTGTGGCTGAATGGGTCCTACAAAATCTATTGCCCACTTCTCGAAGGGTTGCAACGTCATTTGTGGATTCAAAGGCACTTCATCCCTCCACAATGGCCTTCCCGTTCTTTGAAATACATCACATGCCTTGCAATAGGCTTTTGAATCCTGATGAAGGGTTGGCCACCACAACCCGATGCGTAAAATCTTTTGCACGATTTCTGTCCCTGCATAATGTCCTCCCCCAGCACCCCCATGAGCATCTGCGAGGATTCTAATTCGTTCGAACTTAGGTACATACTATCACAGTATCTCATTAGCCCCCATCTTGTATAGATGCCTAGCAATGAAAAAGAAATCTGTTATGCCCACCACTAATTCCTTCTTTTGCTAGACTGAGTACCCTCCTGGTGCACTTCTTGTTGTTAGGAAGTGTATTATATCTTCAAAATGACCATCTGTGAAATGCACTGTAAATAGCTGCGCGTCAGGCAATCCTTCTTCCAAGTTATTAGGTTCCTCCCCTGTTTTGATGCATGATAGATGGTCTGGTCCCATGTTCAATCATCCAGGCTTCACAACAAATTCAAAATCGTACTCTTGGAACAATAAGAGCCATATGTAGATTCACCCCCCCAACATAGGCTTATTGACTAGGTACTTCAGTGCGGAGTGATCCGTATACATCTTAAAATGGCCTCCTAGCAAGTAGTGCTTGTACTTCTGGAGTGCATACACCATAGCTAGCCCCTCACATTCAGGAGTAGAAAATTTCTTCTCTGCTTTGGATAATTTATGACTTGCGAACACGATAAGATGGTCCAAGCCTTCTTTGCCAACCTGTGTTAGTACTTCCCCCAGCGCTATACATGACGCGTCGACATGTACATGAAACTCTTTCTTCCCGTCTGGGAAGACTAGAATCGGCGCGGTAGCCATATTTTCTTTCAATATATCCAAGCTTTTCTTACAGTCATCGTTCCAGCAAAATGTGACATCGTTCTTCAACAATATTTCCATAGGTGCGGTGATCTGGGCATAGCTTTTGATAAACTTTTTGTAATATCCCGTATGTACCAGAGTAGCACACAATTGTTTCACACTCCTCGATGCTTCCAAGCTCAATATAACTGCAATCTTCATGGGGTCTACCATTAGTCCTTGTCTGCAAACCACATGCCCCAATAGGTTCCCAAAAGTAATGCAAAACAAACACTTCTTGAGATTGAGCGCGATCTAGTATCTTCGACATGTATCGAGCATCAGGCGCAAACTTGTTACATGGCACTTAACCAACCCAAATACAGTCTAGTCATCAAAATATACCTCTAGGAACTTATGAATAAATTCCTTGAATGCCGCAACAACCACGCACTAAAATATTGTAGGCACATTCTTCAATCCAAATGGCATTCCAATGTATTGAAATCAACCCCACTCAGTTGTGAAGGTTGCTTGCTCCTATCCTCTAGTGTGATTTTGATTTGGTGGTACCCAGAGAACCCATCAGTGAAGGAATATGCTTCCTCGCTGCCTACATTTTCCAATGCTTCATTTGTGAATGGAGTCGAGAAAGGATCATGCACACAAGCATCATTTAGTTTTTTGATATCCACGCATATCCTTATCTCATCCTTCTGCTTCTTCTCCTGCACCACCATTATGCTTACCCTATCAGATTCTTCCATAAGCTCAATGATGCCTGTTGCTAGCATCTTGTCTAGCTCTAAGCGAACCTTCTCCTTGCATTTCGGATTGAGATGGTAAGGCCTTTTCTTGACTGGCTTCACATTGTGCTTTAACGTGATCTTCATCATTCCTAGGTCCCTGAGTATTCCTTTCAGATCCGTAAACTTGGTAGGGAATAAGTCTTGGTATTTGTGAAGCAATTCAGCAACCTTATCCACCTTCGCTCCTAGTAGTCTCCAATCTTCGTGAATTTGGGTTCTGCCTCCGTACCAATGTCCACTTGTTTCGTTTTCATTGGAATGGTTATATCAGGGTTCTCAATCTGTGGTCCTTGAACCTCGCGGTGGTCTTTTGTTTATGGAATGTTAATCTTCCATGGATCCTCATCCTCTGCTTCAATAATTACATTATAACATTCGAGCATGCGACTCAGCTAAGTAGTCCATTTAGGATGAATTGAGTCTAAAGGATCATGCAGTATCCTAATGATAGCTACTTTCACCTCTTGTAGTGCTTCATCAATACTGTCAAACTCATTCTAAAAATTGAATGTCATCGTGAATCGTTCATGCAGGATATCAGATTCACCTGTCCCATGGCAGAGCTCTGTTTCTATATACCAATTCATTGGGATAACATCGAGGGTATGACAGAACAGGTGCACCCACTCAGGTTGGGGATTTTCTCCATAAGCCTACGTCCATTTGGCCAGATGCGTGTGAGGATCATTCTACCCATCGTACTTGTCTGTCAGTCACATCTTAGGCTTACCAAATTGTGTTCTCATCATCCTCCTACATTCGCGCCAATCATCAAAGATTCCCTTATGTGTACCCCACCATTTTTCGAGTGAAGTGCATAGTGTTCAATCCAAGGCCTGGAAGTGTAGCTTTTCTGGTACCTCCCTTTCAAATGCATCCAAAATGATATATACCTCATTCAGACCATCATGAATAGGAAGATTTATAACCTCTGAAGACACACATCACAAGGACTGGATCATCATGTTGCAATTCAGCATAGTTAGTTCATGTAATCGATTCTATTAGTGTTTTATTTCTTTGCCGGAGTCCGAAGTGCAGGAACTCTCGCAATCCCATGTAATTCGTCCATTCAAAATGGGATTCACCCAATATTGGTCTCATGTTGTTATCTTATAGATACAGTCCAAGTTGTCATCACTCTCATAATCACGGACAGGTTCAGTATAGCGCGATCCTTCAACAGGATCGAGGGGTACTATTACGCGTAGCAATTTCTTCTCAAAGATCATATTTTGCTTCTTCAGATTGATTACCCCATTCATATCAGTAGCCTAGTCAATTCCTAGGAGTGCAGGGTAGGGATTGATGTCATCCACTATCTCTATTACTTCAAAATTAGCCAGCGTGCTCGCTCCCTCAATATCCACGGTCACCCCCTACAGCCACCCCATGGGGATGTTTTTCTATTGATTCACCATCCTTAGCTAAATCGGAGACCATTGCAGCATAGGTCTCCCCAGTCGCTCCCAAATTTGCTTTGGTAGGACATTCGCACCTGACCCTAGGTCCAAAATGACCTGATCCATTTCATACTCTCCTATCTATGTGGTCAGTCTCATCTCCCATCCTGTCCTTGTTTTATGTTTGCCAATATTTCTTACTACACGCAGCTCACCTGGAATAGTTCCAGTGCATCTATTGATGAGTTATTGTAACCCTCTCACAATATCGTTCAATAACTTCATACAGGTTTCTAGGAAAGTTGTGAGCATAGAGGGGTCCATCTTCAGCTCAGGCTTATCCTTTCTTCGTGACGTGGGGGCCTTAGTGAAGCTCTTCTTAGCTTCGATTAAGGCTTCAGGAGCGTGCTCTAAATCGAACTCAACCTCTTTTGTCGAGGCTTTGCGAACCCATGTATTGTCTTTTGGTTGTTTCCCCTTGTCATCTCCTGTCGCAATTCCACTCTTGAGCACTATGTTTACATTTGGATCTTCCTTGCGTAGCTCAGACCTCATCATTTGCAGGTTCTAAGTTGGTGAAGGTGGTAGTGCCCCTTTGTCAAATATCCTAGCTATCAACGTAGGACAATCTTCTATTTCATGATCAAACAACGTGCAATATTTTCACGACGGACACGTTGGATTAGTGAAACTGCAGGCATAGTGTCCTGGTGCTCCACAATTGTAGAAAATCAACTACCCTTGACCTCTACTACGACCTCCTTCACCTCGGCCTCGTCCGCGCCATCCCTGCATTCTGGTCAAGGGGCCGTGTTTCAGCCTGAAACCTATAGGCGGGAGTTTTATCCATCATTAATTCATAGCTCCTACAAGTATGCTCATCATGTACTACCTACCTACAAAAGTTGCAGAATAGCTGTTGTGGTGCTTGTACATACTTCTATAGCAAGTTATAGTTATGCGTGGCTTGTTTTATAGCTACCTGACAGATAGCGCACCTTAATGTAGGCCCTGCGCTAGGTCCTGCTTGAGCTTCTGGCCTTAAAGGCATTGGTCCGCCTCCTACAATGTAATTTGCAAAGACTGGGCAATGGTCCTTGTCATGACCCTAACTCTTGCATTTCAAGCACCATACCTCCTTGCGTACCTCTAGTTGAACCGTCTTATCCTACTTCAGACTTTGCATCTCAAGGCACATGTTCTTCAGCTACGCATGGATCTGTTGAACTCCTAGATTAGGATCTTGCATCAGATTCTCATGTAGTCTCATGGAAATCTCCAAGGCCTTTTCTTGAGTTGTTTTCTTTTGCCGCGACAGTGCACTCCTTAAGTGGTGTAGTAGCAAAGCCACAAAGCACTCGCGATGTTGTCCATCTGTCAAATTCATGTTGGCTTCACAGATGGTAAATTTCAGCCTCTGATCTTTTCCTAAGGCACCTCACCTGGTTGCATCGTGATCTCTTTGAATCTCACAACTGACTGCGCCTCATATTCATGCCTACTAATAACCATATTTAGTGCTTCCTGGATGTCTACTACTCCAACATTCAGGTTATCATTAGAGTACTTAATATACTAGGTTACTGCACGATCTTGCAGAGTACTAACCAATGTTGCCTTCTTTATATGATCGTGTGTAGCACCTTGAGCTTCCGATACAACCGTCACGTCAAACCAGAATTGGTCTGGGTCCTCATTTCCCAAGCCTTTGAACAAAGGCAACTTCACTGTATTTTCCATACTGAACCGTGGTGGAGGTGGAGGTGGTGCAGGTAAAGCTGGAGGCGATGGTGGTGAAGTCAGAGGTCGTGTGGGTGGAGGTGGTATTTGTGGGAATCCTTGTCTTATTGACTGAATAGCACTTCATAGAGAAACCTTCTCTATCCCTTCTTCGTCACTTCACAGAGGTGAAATCAAGGGGCTATACTCCGGACACCTTTTCCCTTTGTTTCTGTAATTGTTTCCACTTCACGTAGTCTTGAACATCAAGGTAGCTACATAACCTGTTTTTTGCACAACAACATTTTAATCCAAGTATTCAAAGATTTACATACTTACCTCATAGTGCTTTGAAAAAGCACTTCTCCACCTCGCTATAGCTAACTGAGGTGTCGACTGTGAATTCAGTCAAAATCCTCCTATGCCGCGATTGAGCCAATGATCGATAGCACGAGTTATCTTATCCTCCAATGCTTCCAACCTTCACACTAGCTCTGGGGTCCACACAATAGGATACTCAAGTTTCCACCTTCCTTGGCTATATGCTAGCTTTTTGATCCACTCGTATAGCTCAATAGGGAAGGAGCAGAAAAAGATCTCGTGGATCTCTATATACAGGTACCAGTCCAACCGATGTTCTTTTGTCAATCGTGATTTCTATTCTCCTGTGCCACGAATTCGTCGATCTTTTTATCCAACCAGTCTCCAATCTATTTCTTAATTGGATTCCAGTGATACGACATCACACATCTTTTATGCAAATTCCGATCTTGACAATGGAATCATTTGTTGGCTTGAGGGGGCCTGACAGAGGTTCAACATTAATTAGCCAAACAAATCCCTACACTACTGGCCCTTTAGGCATCAGCCTGTGGAGTGCGGACCGAAGTCTCACCCAAAGCAGTATGGGGAGGATGCTGGAACCACATTTCCACACCTTGAGATGGTTGTGATGTCGTTTGATCTCTTCTATCCCTCCCTTCGTGCATGTGATCTCATTCTAGGGCTTGTAAGACAAACCCTTCTATTCCAACTTTCAATACCTTTGCGAAAGTATATGATAGACCTTCGCGCAGCCCTAACTTGGGGCTCAGGTACTTTCACGCTATTATGGCAGTGTGCTGTGCAGATTCCTAAATTACTCAAGTGATTTGCTTATTTTTCCGGATACTTAAAGTTATGACCGCATAATCAGATATTCGTAATTTTATTTAATTATTCAATGTAATTGTATTCATTCATGCGTCATAGAAGCATAATAAAGGAAATTCATACACAAAATATCTAGACCCATAAACAGAACAAATACACAGAACTTGCAGAATAACTCCTTTTATTAATATCTTCCAAGTGTTACAAACTCTGTCCACCCTGTGCACACAGCTGTAGGGATCTACGCACTCAGCTACAGACTTCTAACCTAGGCCTCTATGCACTCAGCTGTAGAGCCTCTACCTATGCTGCAACCCAAGACTTAGACTTCTTTCTCTTAATCTATGACTCTCTTTCTTGTTCGATGCCTCTAACTACTTAGAGCTTAGATTTTTTTATACAATCCCATGGTCTGCAGACCATAGATAGATCTCTTATAGCTGACTTTACTTTACAAAACTAAGAGCATACTACCCTTTGTGACACATAACACCTTCGCACTCTGCGACCACAAAATGCGGAGTCTTTACAATAATATTAAAAAAATTTGACTTAAACATGAGATTTTAGCGCCAAAACTGCCCTTTGGGGATCCCACTCCCAACAAGTAGGAGCATGACTGATCAAAATAATATGTTTTCCTTTCTTTCATGTCAGCCAACCCATTTTGAAGAGGAAGTGAAAGAAAAACATTTGGTTGATGTAATGAATCATGAAATCACTTCCATATAGAAGAACGAGACTTGGGAACTAGTTGATCTCCTAAGAGATAAAACCAACATTAAACAATGTAAACTTTGAAACGGGAACTGTAAACTCAAAACGGGAACTCTAGCCAAAAAACCCCTTAAAAACATAAAAACAGTGCTAAAAATGAAAAGTGTTGATGCTGGAATAACACCTTTTTTTTCTAGAGTAAATTTTGAACATGTTTCAAAAATGGTGGCAAAAACCAATTTTTTGTGCAAAAATTGTCCAAAAAACACCCTCAAAACAAAAAGTGTTAACGTTGGGTTAAGACTTTTTTTTTTTTCCTTTTTTTCAAGGGTAATATTTCAACATTTTGAAATAATAGCTTAAAATATTTTATCATGACCCTAAAAAAATTTAAAATTTCAAATAAATAATGAAGACATAAAATAAAATTAAAACAATGAAAAACACAAAACAAAAAAA
>APFE031337465.1:63786-93095 GCA_000404065.3 Pinus taeda
ATGGACATAATAAATTTTAAAGTATGAAAAATAAGTCCTATAAAAAAAAAAAGTATGCTATATAACACGTTGCATCAACACGTTTCAAAATCAGCATAAAAATCACTAACATTTAAAAACAAATATTTATATTTGATACATAAGAATATTTAAATTGTCTAAAATATGCTCCAAAAAATAAGTATTGTATTCTGCATCACCACTTTCCAAAATCGGGTCACATTTTTATTATCTCTACGAAACAGGTAATAACAGGTAATCGTATCAGTTAATTAAAGTGCCAAAAACTATGCTCTAAAAAAAACATGTGTGTTCTGCGTCACCCCTTTTCAAAATCAGGTCACTTTTTTGCTATCTCTACGAAATGAGTAATAGTATCAGTTCCCGATTCAAAGTTTACATTGTTATTATTGTAAAGTGGGTGTACAAGACCAATCTAAATGAAAAAGGAGAAATTTAGAAACATAAGGAAAGTCTAGTTGCCAAAGGATTCTCACAATAGTTTGGTGTCAACTATGATCAAACATTTTCTCTAGTAGCAAGGTTAGACATTGTCAAAACTATTATGGCCACAACAACTCAACAAAAAGGACAAGTTTTTCAACTTGATGTAAAATTTTCTTTCTTAAATGGCATTTTACAGGAAGAAATTTATGTGTATCAACCTGTTGATGGTGTTGGACCCACCAACATTCAGAGGATCTCCCTGATATGAAGTCTCGACTAGACCTCGCATCATTCGGTGTAGGATTCTCATCCGGTATGATGGACCAATTTCCATTATCTTAAAGATATGCCTTAGCTCTTACTTGTCAGGACATGAGAGTCATATACATAGTCTTAAAATAATGAGGTTCGTGTGCCTAGTGAGTGCTTAGTGTAACTTGTGTCTAAGTTCCTCCATTGTAGAGGGACACAACATAACAGGATCTGCCCATCTTCCGGTGGAGTAGTCCACACGAATATAACAGTCACAAACACAAAGTGACTAGATAGCACGTACAACACCCAATAGAGTAGTCCACACGAGTGCGACGATCGTTATAACAAGTTTACAAGAATGAGTCTTCCCGGTCTCTGACGGAGTAGTCCACCCAGGCGTGACAATGATAACAACTGATAAAAAACATTTCCAACAACATATGCACTAAAACAACAGAAATAGTTCAACTATCTTAGTACAAGTTAAAGAAACATGCATTACAAGTGTCCATAGAATAGTTTAACAAAGAAATACAATACATGTGTGAAAACGTGTTGGCCTATGATAGGATTCTGAATTAAGCAAAGTTCCAGGACACATTCGTACACCATACATCACTAGCCCCTCTAGTGAAGCGTTGGAGCCACTGCTCACTCCTCAAAGAAAATATTATAGACTCTCAAGGCTATGTGGGAGGAGCTAAGTGAAAAAAAATTTGTATGTAAAAATGAGGGGTATATATAGCCAAGGGTGAAACTCGCCCTTGTGACTCTTCAACTTCCCTCATGATTGTTTGACTTACATGACTCTTTAACTTCATCCGTGGGTCTCTTGGACATCCATGTTACATTACATTGATAATTGCAAAAGTATGACCCAAATAGCGATGTGGCTGAGGCAACTGATGACACAACTCGACCTCATGTTGTTGGTATCCACATGCTCATTATGCTATTCGTGTCGATTTTCTATGCTGCTGAGTGATGAGTGTGCTCGTGGTGTACCATAGCTTCACCTCCGCATGGAAAAGTGTGTGGATTCCTCAATGGTCTTGGTGTTCGCTTGATGGTTCATGCATGTGCATGTGTCTCCTTTGTTTGCTACTTGGTATTCTTCGTGTGTTTGTCCAACCGCGAGAAAGTCTTCTAGCATGCACTCGTTGTTCATCACGTTCATTGTTGTGCCATGTCTCATCCATGTGTTGGGCATGTAATCCCCCCCAAGGCACGTTTTGGGGCTTAAAGCCCAAGTTCTGACCAAATCTTTTTGTAAAAGCTCTGCGAATTATGATAGAGTCACAGGGTTGTCTGCCCTCGTTTTGTAATGTAATGTCGGCTTAATAGACCTACCCATGGTCTGCGAACCATGGGATTGTATAAATAGAGAGAGGCTCTAAGTGAAGAAAAGGAGGCAAAAATGCGTGAGAAGTCTAAGTGATTGAGAGAAAGTGTAAAGTGTGTCCTTGGTCATAGTGTAGGGGAAGGCTTTGCAGTTGAGTGCGCAGAGGCCTAGTAGTCTGCAACTGAGTGGGCGGACCCCTACAACTGAGTGTGTAGGGTAGGTCGAGTCTGTAACTGTTGGAAAAATCAATAAAGAGAAGTTTACCATATTTTTGTGCATATTTAGGCTTAATAGACCTACCCATGGTCTGTGAACCATGGGATTGTATAAATAGAGAGAGGCTCTAAGTGAAGAAAAGGAGGCAGAAATGCATGAGAAGTCTAAGTGATTGAGAGAAAGTGTAAAGTGTGTCCTTGGTCATAGTGTAGGGGAAGGCTCTACAGCTGAGTGCACAGAGGCCTAGTAGTCCGCAACTGAGTGGGCGGACCCCTACAACTAAGTGTGCAGGGTAGGTCAAGTTTGTAACTGTTGGAAAAATCAATAAAGAGAAGTTTACCATATTTCTGTGCATATTTTCCTATTTTAATATATGATTGGGTATAATTTGCAAGTATACTGTTTATTTTCTGCATGAACTTATATGAATGTTTTGTGTAAATAATTATAACATAAGACATCCATGTACACAGAGGTAATTAATTGGTATAGGAAGATAAGTAAGATCTCGGATACAGCGCAGAGCATGGCTCTAGCAGCGTGGAAGCTCCACAGCCCCTAGTTAGGGCTGTGCGAAGGTAGTGTATCAGGCCGTGAGGAACATGGAAGTGCACGAAGTGACTTGCGTGTAGGGACAAACAATGGGACCAGTCGAATCTCTCAGACATCTCAAGGGTGCGGAAACCTAGTTCTAACACCCTCCCATACTACTTCGGGTGAGACCTCAGTCCACGCCTTGTGGAATGTTGCCGAAAGGGCCAGTAGTACATGGATTTGTTTGACTAATTGAACTCTGAACCTGGGTCAGGCCCCGACAAGCCAACAAATGGTTCCATTGCCGGGACGGGGATCTGCATAGAGATGTCTAATGTTGTATCATGGAATCTGACAAAGAAAGGAATTGAAGATTGGTTGGATAGGAAGATTCACGAATTCGCGATGTAGGAAAATAGGAATCTGCGATTATCAAAAGAAGAGAAGTTAGGTTATACTTATATACATAGATCCACAAAATTTTCTTCGCATCCTTCCCCACTGAGTTATATGAGTGGATAACGAAGCTGGCAGATGGCCAAGGAAGGTGTAAACTCGACAAACCTATTGTGTGGACTCTATAATTAGTGTGCAGACTAGAAGTATCGGAAGATAAGATCGCATGCAACGACGATCATTCGCTCAATCGAATCATAGGAGGATTCATCACTGAATTCGCAGTAGATACTTTAGTCAGTTATAGTGAGGTAGTTCGACGCTTCCTCAAAGGACCATGAGGTAAGTATGTTAAATCTTTGAACACTTGGATTAAAATGCTACTATGTGAAAAATGGTTTATGCGAATAAATTTATGTTCGGGGCTACACGAAGTGGGAGAATCTACAGAAATGAAGGTAGCATAGAACTAGAAACTAGCCCCTTGATTTCACCTCCGTGAGGGGGCGAAGAAGAGCTCGCAAAGGTCTCACCAAGAAGTGTCATCAATATGATAAGGCAAAGAATTCCGTGCATACCAGCCCCACCCACACCACCGCCAGTTTCACCATCTTCACCCTCGTCTTTGTCCATACCATCTCTGCCACCACCGCGAAGCAGTATGGAAGGCACGATAAAGCTATGAATGTTCAAGGAAGTAGGGAATGAAGATATGAACCAGTTCTGGTTCATGATAAAAGATGTATGGGAAGCACAGGGAGTCAAGGATGACAATATAAAGAAGGTAATGTTGGTCAGCACTCTGCAGGGTCATGCGCTGACCTGGTACATTAATCATTCCAATGACAATCTGAATGCAGGGATCGTGCATATCCAAGCTGCACTGAACAAAGAATTTAGCAGGCCAAAGTTAGAGGCACAATTGATCATTAGGTTCAAGGAAATCACAATGCTACCAGACGAGACCCCATGGGAATTGGATCAAAGATTGAACTGCACAATTCACGAAGCAAACATGACATTAATAGATGGGCAACACTGTGAATGGTTTGTAGCATCGTTAATGCTGCATGTACGGAACACGTTGTTGCAATATAGGCTAAGAACTCAGGCTGAGGCCTTGGAGGTCATAATGAGATTGTACATGACCTCGATACAAGATCCCAACCTAGGAGTTCAGAAGATTCACACGTAGTTGAAAAAATTGTGCCTTGAGATGTAGATTTTGCAACAAGACACGACAACTTGCCTAAAGATGCACAATGAGGTATGGTGCATAAAATGAAAGGGCGAGGGGCACGACAAGGACCACTGCCCAATGTTCGCGAATTACCTTGTAGGAGGAGGGCCAATGCCACTAAGGCCGGAGGCACAAGTAGGACCAAGCGTGATGCCTACACTATGGTGCGTGATTTGTCAAATAGGAGGAAAGCATGCTACAACCAATTGACATCTATTAAAGAAGTATATGCAGAATTCACAATAGTTGTTCTCTAATTTTTGTAGGTCAATGGGACATGATGAGCACACCTGTAGAAGTTATAAGCTAATGATGGATCGAACTCATACCTACACATTTCAGGCCAAAGCACAACCCCTCAATCAAAATGCAGGAATGGCATGCACCAGATTTCAGGAGTGTGGACGAGGTCGAGGTGGAGGGGGACCATGAAGAGGTCGTGAATAGCTGATATGTTACAATTGTGGAGGGCCAGGGCATTATTCCTGCGATTGTATGAATACAACGTGACCATCATGCTTTTATTGTACATTGTTTGATCATGAGACGGACAATTGTCCCACACTGATAGCGAGGCTGGGCGATAAAGGAGCACTTCAACATTCCCTGACTTAGAACTTGCAAATGATGAGGTTTGAGTTGTGCGAGGAAGACCTTAATGTAAATATCATGCTCTGGAGTGGAATTACAACAGGGGATGACAAAGGCAAGTAGCCTGAAGAAAGTATTTGGGTTCACAAGGCTCCAATGAAGGACCCAAAATTTGATTTGGAGCACGCTAAGGAGACCTTCATGGAAGCTAAGAGGAGCTTCGCTGATGCCTCCACTTCAGGAGGTAAAGATAGACTGGAGCTGGAAATGGACCCATCGATGCTCACTATGTTCTTGGAGACATGCATGAAGCTACTGCATGATAGCAAGGCTATAGAGGGGCAGTAAGAACTCATAACTAGATGCACTGGGACTGCGCCAGGAGAAATGCGCATAGTCTGGATGCTTGGGAAGAACACGATGCAAACTGGAAGGGAGATGGGATTGACCGTGTAGATTGGGGAATATGAGATGGACCAAGTGATTTTGGATCTAGGATCGAATGTGAACATCCTACCAAAGCAGACATGGGAGCGCATGGGCAGGCCTATGTTACAATGGTATCCTATACAACTATGAATGGCGAACCAGAAAAAGATCCTACCTATGGGGAGATTGCAGAGAATCACAGTAGATATTAACGGAGCAAGCACGCTGGCATATTTCGAAGTAATAGAGATTTTTGATCAAAGAAATCCCCACCCTGTGCTATTGGTAATAGATTGGGCCACTGATATGAATGGAGTGATGAATCTAAAGAACCGCAAGATAATCTTTGAGAAAAATTCTATGCGCATAGTGGTACCTTTAGACCCTACAGAAGGATTGCCCTACAGGGAGCTAATGCGTGACTACGATAGCGATGATAATCTGGATTTCATCTACAAGATAACCACGTGGGAGCAAGACTAGGTAAATCCAACTGCGGATGGCTGAATCTCATGGGAGCAAGAAAGCTCCTGCATATTAGATTCTGATGAGGAGATAGAATGATGGTAGAACCAGTCACACGAGGTAACCACGCTCAACTGTAGCATGATGACAAGATCACTGCACTACTTAGCAATAGAGGTAAGATATCTCCCTACATATGACAGGTTAAGTGAGGTGGATGACTTCCTGAACATATTTGAAAGAGAAGCACCAGAACAACAATGCTTTGACGCTCTGAAATGGGTACTGCGAGCTACGCCTGCAAGGTGGTGGGATACACAACAAAGAAGTTTTGAGAACTGGCGTGAATGCAGAAGGATGATGTGAATGTAGTTTGGGAAGCCTCAGATGTGGTTAAAAGATAAGTATGACAAATGGGATGATCCACATGCACACCTCGCAAGATGGACAAAGGTCTATGGGGAAGAGCCACAACCTGAGTGGGTGCACTTGTTCTGTCATACCCTTGATATTATAACCATGAATTGGTATATAGAGACGAAGCTCCACCATGGCACGAACGAATGGGATATCTTGCATGAGGGATTCCTGTTAACCTTCATGTTTGAGGATCGTTGTTGGGATACTGTTGATGATGCACTACAAGTAGTAAAATAAGCTATCTTTAAAATACCCCAGGAGAAAATGGAAGTGCTTTAGCCTGACTGGGTGACCCAGCTGAGCTGCGCGCTACAGTGTTACAATGCAAATATTGAAGAAGACGACGAATATCCGTAAAAAGTTAACATTCCAGAAACTGAAGGCTATCGTGAGGTTCAAGGGCCATTGATTGAAGACCCTGACATAACGATGCCGATAAAAACAAAGCAAGTAAACATTGGTACCGAGGCCAAACCGAAGTATGCAATGCTCGACAACTACTAGGATGACGCCATGGTGGATAAGGTCGTTGAGTTACACTGTGAGTACCAAGACTTATTCCCGAACAAGATCACAAACTTAAAGGGGATTGTTGGCAATTTAGGGATGATGAAGATCACCTAAAACCTAGCACAAAGCCAGTTAGGTAGAGGCCTTACCACTTGAATCCGAAGTACACAGAAAAGGTCCGCGTAGAACAAGACAAAATGCTCGAAGCCAGAATCAGTGAGCCAGTGGAAGAATCTGACTAGGTAAGCCCTATGGTAGTGAAGGGGATGAAGCAGAAGGGCAAGATAAGAATATGCATGGACCTCAGGAAATTGAATGATGCTTATGTGTATGACCCATTCCCAACTCTGTTCACAAATGAAGTATTAGAAAATGTCGGCGTTAAAGAACCATATTCTTTTACTGATGGGTTCTTAGGGTACCACCAGATCAAAATCATGCCAGAAGATAGGAGAAAGACCACCTTCATGACTAAGTGGGGTTGCTCTCAATACACCATTATGCCATTTGGGTTGAAGAATGCATTGGCCATCTTTTCGCGCATAGTTGTTGCAACATTCAAAGAATATATCCACAAATTCCTGGAGGTCTATCTAGATGATTGGACTATATGTGGATTGGTTAAGCACCATGTAGCAAGCTTATTCTTGATGCTAGATACTTGCTGATGACACCAAATCACGCTGAACCTCAAAAAATGTACGTTCCTTGTTCCCTTTGTGAACTTGTTGGGACATGTGGTCTACAAACAGAGACTAATGGTAGACCCCATGAAGATTGCAGTAATTCTGAATTTGGAAGCACCGCGAAGTGTTAAACAGTTGCACGCTACCTTGGGACATACAGGGTATTACAAGAATTTCATCAAAAGTTATGCCCAAATCACCACGCCAATGGAGAAGATGTTGAAAAAGGATTTCACATTCTGCTGGAATGATGATTGCATGAAGAGCCTGGATGTACTAAAAGAGAAATTGACCTCCACCCCAATCCTGGTCTTCCCAAAATGGGATGTGGAGTTTCATGTCCATGTTCACGCATCATGTATAGCACTGGGAGCAGTGCTAACACAAGAAGGTAGAGAGGGCTTGGATCACCCTATCGCGTTCGCAAGTCACAAGTTGTCTAAAGCAGAAAAGAACTATTCCACAACCGAGTGCGAGGGCTTGGCTATGGTGTGCGTGCTCCAAAAATACTGACACTATTTGCTAGGGGGACATTTCAAGATGTATACAGACCATTCCACACTAAAATAATTGGTCAACAAGGCTGTGTTGGTGGGGTGCATATGCAGGTGGCTTCTATTGTTCCAAGAATATGACTTTGAGGTCGTGGTGAAGCCTCGACGCCTAAATGAGGGACCAGATCACTTGTTGCGTATTGAGATGGGAGAGGAACCTACTAGTTTAGAGGAAGGATTACTTGACGCACAACTCTTTGCTGTGCACATAGCAGATAGACACTTTAAAGATATAATCCACTTTCTGACAATGGGAACTGTGCCAAATGAGTACTTTGTCCAACAGAAGAAGGAACTGGTGGTGCACGCGACTGATTTTTCTGTCATCTCGGGGCACCTATACAAAATGGGCAATGTTGAGATACTACGAAGGTATGTACCTGAATTTGAATGAAGTTAGATCCTTGCGGAAGTGCATGGGGGTAGTGCAGAAGGACACTATGCAAGACGAGCGACCATGCAAAAGATTCTTCGCGCAGGGTTGTGGTGGCCAACCCTTCATCAGGATTCACAAGCACATTGTAAGGCCCGTGATATATGTCAAAGGACAAGTAAACTATCGTGGAGGAACAAGATTCCCTTGAATCCAAAAATAACAGTGCAGCCCTTGGAAAAGTGGGAAATCGACTTTGTAGGACCTAACAAAACTCAAGGAAAAATGGGCGCACGATACATTATCACTGCAACAGAATACTTGATTCGTTGGGTGAAAGCGCAGCTGGCCAAAGACTGCATGACCACCACGGCTGCGAAGTTTTTGTTTGAACATGTGTTGACTCGATTTGCCTATCTGAAAATCTTAATCAGTGATCTCGGTACACATTTCCTGAATGAAACCATCAGCGTGCTAACAAAAGAGTTCTAGGTGTATCATCAGAAAAGCACACTTTATCACCCACAAGCCAATGGGACAGTAGAAGCATTCAAACAAATACTGGAGACTGTGCTAACCAAAGTCTGCAACGCACAACAAAGTGATTAGTACTTGTGTATACCTACAGTACTATGGGCTTATAGGACAATGTGCACAAAACTGACGGGACAGACACCTTTCCAGTTGGTTTATTGTGTGGAAGCTATCATGCTAATGGAGTATATTGTACCTAGTATGCACATAACAATGCTAGCAGGTATGACGAACTGCGAAGCCTTGGAAGAAAGGCTTGTGAAGTTGGAAGAACTTGAGGAGGAATGGTTCCTGACTAGCTTTCAGCAGGTGCAAAAGCAGTGTGAGAAGGCCTAACACGATCACCATATTAAGTTACACACCTTCAAGGTAAATGATTTAGTGTTGTTGTATGACAGTAAGTTTAATAAATTCCTGGAAAAGTTTAGAATGCATTAGCTGGGACCATACATTGTTAAGGAGGTCACAGATGGAGGTGCGGCACAACTAGACAAACTAAATGGAGAGCCTTTCCTAGGCAAAGTGAATGGCAGCAGATTAAATCCCTACACGGGTGGCCTGGCTATTTGACTAGCTAGTAGAAGCATAGTCTTCACGCTCCAAGGATCCAGAAGAAGGTGAGGGACTATAAACAAATACAGGGGATACTGCATAGATGTAGAGAAGCACTTCCAACATTGTGGTCTCAGAACAAGACATGCAACAAATCCAGGAGGCAGCAGCTTAGTGCACTGTTGATCTTTCAGCAGTTCGAGCAGAGATGGAAGGACTGCGAGAGAAGATCTTCGCGTTGACAGAGTGACTCAAGGGTGAGTCACAATGTTTGTGTTGGGGGCCTATTGGGCATGGAATCCCCCCAAGGCTTGTTTCAGGGCTTAAAGCCCAAATTTTGACTAAATCGTTTTGTAAAAGCTCCCCGAATTGTGGGCGCAGAGTGCAAAATTATGATAGGGTCATAGGGTTTTTTGCCCCATTTTGTAATGTAATTTTGGCTTAATAGACCTACCCATGGTCCATGGACCATGGGATTGTATAAATAGAGCGAAACTCTAAGTGAAGAAAAGGAGGCAGAAGTGCATGAGAAGTCTAAGTGATTGAGGGAAAGTGTAAAGTGTGTCTTTGGACGTAGTTTAGGGGAAGGCTCTGTAGTTGAGTGCGCAGAGCCCCAGTAGTCTACAACTGAGTGCGCAAACCCCTACAGCTAAGTGTATAGGGTAGGTCGAGTCTGTAATTATTGGAAAAACCAATAAAGAGAAGTTTATCATATTTCTGTGCATATTTTTCTATTTCAATATATGATTGGGTATAAGTTGCAAGTATATTGTTTATTTGTTGCGTGAACTTATATGAATGTTTTGTATAAATAATTCTAACGTAATGCATCCAAGTATGCGGAGGTAATTAACTGGTATAGGAAGATAAGTAAGATCTTGGGTAACAGCGTAGAGTGCAGCTCTAGCAGTGTGGAAGCTCCACAACCCCTGGTTAGGACTGCACGAAGTTAGTGTATCAATCCGTAAGGAACAAGGAAGTGTGCAAAGTGACATGTTCATAGGTACAAACATCAGGACTAGTCGAATCTCTCAGACATCTCAAGGGTGCATAAACTTGGTTCTAGCACACTCCCATACTACTTCAGGTGAGACCCCGGTCCATGCCCCATGAACTATTTCTGAAAGGGCCATTAGCAAAGGGATTTGTTTGGCTAATTGAACTCCGAACTTGGGTCAAGCCCCAACAAGCCAACACCATGTACCTATTTCTGCAATCACTCATGACGAGATGACATCATATCCAATACCCTAGTCTACCATGATGCATTGTCTTTCGTTTCCTGGTACAGGTGACTAGGAGAGACGACAAGACTCTTAAACAACGTAGAGCACATGTCAAGCTAGGATGTAAGGCTCTGGGACACTATCAAGAAAAGCTATGCAGATTTCACTGAGAGGTTGGGTTGACTAGTCCGGGATAGCAGGTGACATTTGTGGGGTCTAGCTTAGTTGGGAGGAAAAATTACATAGTTTTTACGGGGAAGGGAGCATGGGTAGTAGGATGTACCGGAAGTGAAACTTACACAGATTATAAGAGGATGTAGGAATCAGGCTGTGGGAGCCTACTGGTCAGAACTGCACAGATCTGGGAGGCGGTCAAGTAGGTTGATGTTTGCATAGTTTCTGGGATGAGTGGGGTGGTGGGAAACAGGTGGATTGCTTGAAAAAATTGCGGAATTTTCAGGAGGAGTGGAAAGCAGGACAACAAGGGGACTTCCTAACAAAATTACACAATTTCCTGGGACAATGTAATGACAAGAAACGAGTGCTTATCTCTCATGTCTACGCAATTTCTTCGAGAAGTGAAAGTAGGCAATCTAAAAACTTATGTGCAATTTTTGGGATGAGTGCAGCCATAGGTCATGGATTAAGTCAAATTCTCTAGTTGACCAGTGAAAGGCTTGATGGATAGGCTTGCTGGAAGCACAGATTGAGATGGCTTCTTGGGAAACTTCTACGCTGCTCTGGGTGACAGTCAGCTAGGTTGATTCTAGGATTGTGTAGTGCAGACTACCTAGAGGGTAGCCTCAAGCTCTGTGTAGTTCTGGGCAACAGTACCTAATTAGTGAGGGTTGAGATTGCCTAATGCAACTCAGTAGAGGTTTGGCTGATGGAGGGTGGTCTGGTTAACAAATTTTTCAAAAAAAATGGCTAAGCATGTGAGCAAGTGAACTCATGTATACATGAACCTGCGAACACACACTCAACATGACTCATCTACAAGACACCAAAAACCATAAAAATCGATATGCTCAGTGTGATTGACTACGGGACTGTCTAATCATGAAAGCGACCACTGTGACACTTAAGAAAGACGACTGTGACAACACTTGTGTGATAGCGATTACAACATTGTGAGTGAGTGTGATGGGTGTTTACATAAAAAACACAACTCAATAACACAAAGACAAACCTTCAACATCATGAGAACAAGGTTGCAAGCATGACATAAAAATCAACATGCTGAAGATGAAAATTGGTCAAACAAGTGCAACGGAAGCAAGAAATGTAAGGGAAATACATTAAATGAATTTTTGTGTTTTCACATGTGTATGTTAATAAAGGCAAGATGATATGACAATGACAAGAAATCCTGAAAACTCAACTAAGAGGTGTTCTTTACTTACCATACTTACCCTCAAGATGATCATGCATCTGACAAAGTTTTCATGCATTCCTGATCACTTGGTCTCTTGATCCTCCTCCTCAAATCCTTGGGAATGATCTCAATGTATCACCGTTTCTTGTAGCCACTGAGAGATAGATCAACGCAATGTCTGCTACTGGAATGAGACCCTGGGAGGCCTTTCTGTGTAGTTTCTGCGTGTAAGATAGATAGGGCAACTTGGGAAACACTATGCAGTTTTTAAACACAAGACACTACTGCAGGATGGGGTCTTGGGAGGACACCTCTGCACAATTTTCTCAGTGTAGTGCAACCCAGACAGCTGAGGGGAACTACTGCGCAATTTTAGGTTGCAAGATAGTCTGAGTAGTTGAGGGACAATACTGCGCAATTTCTGGAGACAATGAGTTCCGGTTGGGGGAAAGACACTAGAGGGAACCACTGCACGGTTTTGGATGCCAAGGGAGGTTAGGGTCTTTGCACACTACAAAGTTCCAGTAGGCAAGGGATAAAGCTTGAGGGTTATAGAAGCAAAGAGCATAGTTCCAAAAGCTCAATGAGGTTAGGTTGCTTAGGACATGAGCTAAGTGTAAGATCATTGAAACATATGTAAACAATGATAGGACTTGACTATCATCACACACGGACACTTAGTGATACAACATAGACCATCCATAATATATAAAACATACTCTTCTTAATGCAACAACCTGCGTGACAAGAGTGCATGAAGTGAGGGTGAAACATCTGTATGTAATGAAAACAACTCATACACATAAGATTTCTCTTGAAGTAAAACAACATTCCCTTTGCATGAAAAACAACAACCTCTATGCCCAAAGATGACACATGTTGCATAGAGATGAGAACATGAACAACTCTTAAGATCAAGGAGAGAAGCTTGAGATCATCAACTTACCAAAAAGTGACCAAGGAACGATCGATCGCAGGATCCAAGGTAGGCTCCGAAATTTGCATGCGAGCCAAAATTTTGGAGGGTGGTTGTAGCCACTACAACACAACCTCAAAATTTTTAATTTCCAAGACATGAGCATAAGGTGTCTAAGTTAAAGAGATACTTATATGGCTTGAAACAAGCTCCCCAAGCTTTGTACAGTCGAATCGAAACTTACCTCATCAAAACTAGATTTTGTAGAAGCAACCATGAGCCAACTCTGTATACCAAAATTCATGAAGGTAAAATTCTCAAGATCCTGAATCTGAGACTTTCTACACAAAAAAAATATTCTCCTGAACGAAGGTATTCGTGCTTGGATGGCGGCTCAAGATCAGCATCATTGAAAACCTTATATTCCCTGAGGAGGTCCTACCCCTTATTTAACTTTATTTTGATGATATGCTTTATACAGGTAATATGATTTTATAAGAATTCAAAGATTTCATGCAAGTAGAGTTTGATTTGGCTGATCTAGTTCTTATGATGTACTTCTTAGGCATTGAAATTAAACAATCTGCTAATGGAATTTTTGTTTGTAACTAGAAATATGCCACGAAAATCCTCCAAAAGTTCATAATGATCAACTATAAACCAGTTGATACTCTAATTTCTTCAGGCACCAAGCTGAGAAAATATGATGTAATGCCACCAATTGATTCTACATTGTATAAAATTCTAGCTGGTAGACTCTTTTATCTCACTCCAACTATACCTAACGTCATGTTTGTAGCTATTTTATTTCCAATTTTATGCAATCACCCAAGATTTCTCATTGAAAGGTTGAAACAATGATCTTAAGATATGTTTTAGGAGCAATAGACTAGGGTTTTTTCTACACACAATTTGAAGATTTATCACTTTCAACTTATACAAACAACGACTGTGCAGGTCATTTAGATTATTTCAAAAGCACCTAAAGGTATTATTTTCACCTAGAGACCAATCTTATCTCATGGGAATCCAAGAAACAACCCATTGTTTCAATATCTTGTGTAGATACAGAGTATGTAGTTGCAACTTCAACAACTTGTCATGCAGTGTGGTTGAGAAGACTATTGAAGGGTTTTTCAATGTTCAAAAGGAGCCAACTCTTATTTTTTGTGATGACAACTTTTCCATTTCTTTGTCCAAATATCATGTCTTTCACAAAATGTTAGGTCCCTATAATACTAGTGTAGCCTCCTTATTGTTATTGTTAGTGTAGCCCCCTATTGTTATTGTTGTGCCCATGTAGCACCCATATTGTTATCGTTGTTCCCCATAGAAGTCTACTATTGTTATTTTTGTGTACTTACATTATCATTTTTATGTAGGTTTGATACCAAATGTTATGCAACCATCTCACGGAAAAGATAGATCAACGATGAAAAAATTATCCTCTTCGAGGGGGAACCTCCTTTACATTGCATAAATTAACAATTCTTAGATGACAAATTATAAGACCTCCTTGGTATATATAGGAGTCTATAGGGTCACAATATAATTAGATCCTACATAAGAATGATAATGTAAGGGAACAACAATAACAATAGTGGACTTATATGAGGCATAACAATAATAGTATGGGGGCTACATGGGGACAACAATAACAGTATGGGGGCTACATGGGCACAACAATAACAATAGATGGCTACACTAACAATAACAATAAGGGGGCTAAACTAGTATTATAGGGACCTAACCTGCCCCTCTCCTTCAAAAAAATGTTGACCTCAATACGTTAGTAGTTTTGGATGCTTCTATATAAAATTCTCATCCTCCTATGTGAAATATTCAACAAGTACAAGTTCTTCCACTTAATGAGATATTCTAAAATTAATTGATTTTGTAGTTGCCGAGTTCTTGTTTATGTGATTTCTTATGTCTCAAATATGATTTTTCCTTCTTCATCAAGTTTTGGAAATACTATTTGAATTGGGAGCTTGTCACCGATAACCTTCTTTAAGCATGAAACATGGAAAACTGGTTGTACTCGGGAAGATGCAGGAAACTCCAATTTGTATGCCATAGTACCAATCTTTTGCAACACCTTGTAAGGACCATAGTACTTGTGTGATAATCTATTATCCTTCTTATATTCTTTGAGGGAAATTTGTTTGTGTGGTTCTAGTTGTAAAAGTACTCATTCGCCTACATCAAACCTTCTTTCAGTGTGATGTTTATTTGCCTATTATTTCATTCGATTTTTCCCCAGAGTGAGGTTATCCTTTAAGAGTTGGAGAACTATTTGTTGATGCTTAATGTGATGTTCCACTGCTTGAACCTTAGAATTTTATCTTAAATATGATGTGATGGATGGTGGATGATATCCATAAAGTGCCATAAATGTGGCCATTTTTGTTGTAGTATGGAAGGAAGTGTTATACTACCATTCTACTAGAGGTAACCACTTAACCCATTGTGTTTTTTTTATCATATAAAAAGCAACAAATATATCCTTCTAATAATTTGTTCACTATCTCAGTTTGTCTATCATATTGAGGATGATAACATGAGTTATGAGCTAATTGAGAACCAAGACAGGAAACAAAAATTTCTAGTGAAAATGGGATCTCTATGACTTACCAAAAATTTGGGTTTCCATGTAGCTTTTGAATTGTCTCCATAAGTGCAGTAGCAACTGTACTAGCCTTAAAAGGATGAGATAATGCACAAAAGTGTGAAACTTGGTAGGATTATCAACTACCACCATGATGACACTCTTTCCATTAGAATTGGGTAAACCTATGGTAAAATCCATTGAGACCTACTCCCAACGTTGACTTGGAATGGCTAAAGGTTGTAACAAACCCGGGCTCTTAATTGTCTCAAATTTATTTTTTTAGAAAACCAAACATTCTTCCGTAAAATTTTGAACGTCAGATTTAAGGCCATCTCAAAAAAATTCCTTCTTGATATTGTGGTAATTTTTAAAAAATCCCGAGTGCCCTCCTAAGGGTGAGGTGTGAAATTCCAAAATAATTTATTGTTTAAGTTGAGAATTCTTACAAATATATAAGCGATATTTGTACAATAATGAATCATTTTTCCAAATAAATGAATCAAATGTACTCAAATATTGTTGTCACTTTTGAATGAGTGACCACACTTCTTCTTCATTCTTCAATTCATCCCTTGCTTCAATTATCCAATGAGGTTGGGTAATATAAATGGCACAAAGAAATGCTTCCACATCCTAATCCTTTCTTGAGAGTGCATCTACAACAACATTTTTCTTTCCTTTTTTGTAGATGATTTCAAATTCATAACCCAACATCTTTGTGACCCGTTTTTTCTACTCTTCTAAAGATAATATTTGTTGCAAAAAGTATTTAAGAGTATCATTATATGTTTTTACCTTGAAGTGTCTTCCTATTAGGTAAGGTTTCCATTGCTTTAGTGCATATAGAGTTTCCAACATTTCCTTCTCATAAATAGGTATATGTAAATACTTTCCCTTGATTGGACGAATTTCAAAAGAAATGGGTCTTCCTTCTTGCATTAAAACACCACCAAATCCATTTCCTGAGGCATCTGATTCCATAATAAAGGTTTTTGTGAAGTGTGGAGTATCTAAGACTGATGCTTGGCACATTTCCTCTTTAAGATGCTCAAAGGCCTTAGCTTATTCTAGATTCCAAGAAATTGCATATTTCTTCAATAATGTTGTTAAAGGTGCTGCTATTCTCCCATAATTATTAAAATACTTGCGATAATACTCTGTCAACCCCAGAAATCCTCGAAGATGCTTTAGGGTTGTGGGGATTTTCCATTCCTTAATGGCTTTAATTTTGTAAGGGTCTACCTTAACACCCTCATGAGATAAAATATGACCCCAATATTCCACCTCCTATACTCCAAAGAAACATATGGAGGATTTTTCATATAATTGTTTCTCCTCCAATAGTTTCAGAACCCTATAAAAATGTTGAACATGATCCTTCCAAGACTTGTTGTAGATTAGTATATCATCAAAAAATACTAACACAAATTTTCTAAGGAATGGTTTGAAAATGGAATTCAGCAAACCTTGAAATGTAGAAGGTACATTAGTAAGGCCAAAAGGCATGACCAAAAATTCATAATGACGTTCATGAGTTTTGAATGTTGTTTTCAGAATATCTTTTGTCTTCATTCTATTTTGATTATATCTTGAACAAAGATCCATCTTGGTGAAGTAAATTGCTCTATGTAATTCATCCAACAATTCATCAATGATCGGAATGAGAAATTTATCTTTAATAGTGAGCTTATTGAGCTCCCTATAATATACACACATACTCCATGATCCATCCTTCTTATGCACCAATACTATTGGAGCAAAGAAATAACATTTGGTATCAGAGCTTTGGATTCAAGGGTTTCACTTCTTCAAATAGGTCGTCTTGGAATTTTTGCTATAACTATTTTTCTGCTTGGATTCAAAAGCTGAAATTGTAACCATGTAAAGCTGAAATATTTGTGAACTTCTTGTACATATTTCATATCTTGCTTCGATATATTTCTAGAGATGTGATATGAGGAATTTATGTTTGTTGCAGGCTCCAAAATTCCATCTCAAACACCTGACCTAGGGAAAATCATCATAAGAACCAGATTTGAATTTCTTAAAACATGAATGAAATTAAACAGATTTTAGTTTTTCTTATATCATTTTTAGGGTTGAAGGTCTAAATAGTGACACATGGAACTCCATATAAGTTAGCTCTATTGAATCAGTCTATAATTTGGTCATCATGGGATATTGACATAACTCTTTTTTTAAGAATCCAATCTTATTTTGAATTATGGGGTTGGAAAGAAAACTCAGAGGACTACAATAAGAAGAAATTTCAGACCTTAGAGAGATGAAATTACATAGATACAAAAGTTTCTATATCGATCTCCTAAAAAGCAAGAAAAACGTGCGTATTCTTTTAAATTTTGTATAACTTTTGTTTGAAAAATCAGTTTGAAGTGATTGAAAGGGAATAGTGAAGCATAGATATCATTGTTTGACATGCCTTGAACCAGAAACACCTAGTAAGCAACCATAAAACTTTTCTATGATGCGTTAATATGTTGGAGAAAGTTTGAGCAAAGTTTGACAGTGGTTTTTCACTGATTTTTGGGGTTGAAACGAGGGTAATGCAGGTTACCACAACATGGGGAGAGTTATAACTCAAGTTGGCTTCAATAGAAATTTGTTACCCCTACCATTAATATATATGCCAAAGGAAACATGTGTATTGCAATATGTAGGCACATAAACGGAAAACATAACGGCCAAACCATGGAATTTGTCTATGATATTTCTCCCAAAAGCTCAAACTTCCATTACAAATTTCTGCCTATGGTATTTTAGATACCTTGGTAACGACCTAAGGTATTGGAGAGTGAATTCCTATATAAAAAGGGTTGATTCAAAACATTTGGTGCGTATTTGTTTAGCATTCTCTATGATTACTAGTGCACCATGAACAGATATGGGTGATTTGAACATGCTTTATGAAGCTAATATTTGTTTGATTCATGATCAATGAAGACTCATTGTTATTATGATGAATTGAAGTGTTTTGAATTATAGGAGTAATGGAAGGCCAATGATTCTAATCTTCTTTGTCTTGATGAAAGCTAATAGTGGATTGTTGTATTGCAGTGATCTGATGTGAATATGTCGAAGGCTTTTAGTATTCCGGACATTTGAATATGTAGTTTATAGAGATATGGGTGTGTTCTTGATAGAATATGCACAGATATTTAGGCTCATACGAAGATTTACGAAGCATTATGTATGCATAGACCATTGTGATCAAATTATGTAGAGATTTGATCTTGTTTTGATGCAAATACTATTTTCTATTGATTATGGATCTCTTGGTGATTGTGTGTGTAGGAGTTTGAGACAATGTTTTGTATGCAAAAAACTTGTTATGCAGTAAGATCTTGATGTAACAAAGACTCTTTATAAAGTGTATATGCAGAGATCTTATTGATTGTATATCATATGCAGGTGACAGAGAGAGAATTTTGGATTTACCATTGACTATGAATATAGAACCTATGATCTATCCTTGGATGCTTGTAGCAGAAGTTTGGGAATGCCATAATTGTCTTGTGTTTGTAGGGATTATAATTGACAAATATTAGTATGCAAAAGATCAAATTATATGTAGGATTGAGAGTATTCGGTGATATATATATATTATATATATATAATATATATTTAATATATATAATATATATATATATATATATATATATATATAATATATATATCTGTGTGTGGTGTGTGTGTGTATGTGTATATATGTGTATATATATATATGTGTATATATATATATATATATATATATATATATATATATATATATATATATATATATATATATATATATATATATATATATATATATTATATATATATATATAATATATATATATATATTTATATATTATATATATATATATATTATATTATATTGTGTGTGTGTGTATGTTGCAGATATCAGTATATGGATGCCATGACATTTTTCTGATTGTTTGATAGTGAAACCTTCTTATTAACTATGCTAGCAGTAATGTCTAGATCAGTTTGTTGATAATGCAAAGATATTGTCTGGGTTGGCTCTATTCACATGCTATAGAATATGGTTTATTTTGCATGTATATCTAGAGGTTGTGATTCAGTTTGAGGATTTCTATTTGGGTCAATTCTATGATGATACTATGAAGATATGAATGAAATGCTTGTTGCTTGTTGTCAATGATGTCTTATTAAGCTTGTAGATATTCGTTTAATGTGTAAGTAGTTTTTTTTTAATATTGTCTTGATGATCATTGGGCAGGAGATATGTTGAGTATTTGACATTTTGTTACCCTGCTGATGAATATATGGTTTGACACATTGACAATATTGAACACTCATGGTTTTGATCATATTTCGTACTTGCCATTTGGTGAACTAGTGATTGGCATACTTTGTTAGAAATTTGATTAACACACCAGCTTTGATATTCAATGACTAACATATTATTGGTATTAAGTGATATTCGGTCTTCGTATTGTGTTAGTTGTATTCAATGGTTCAGTGACTTGGTGTTTCAGTATTGGTACTTAATATTCAGTGGTTTAGTACTTGTTTGGATTGGTATTGGCATTTTTATCAATGTTTCAATGGTTGGCATGAGTCTTTAGTGTTTTAGATCTCGTATATTGGTTTAATTGATTTAGTGATTCAGTTGGTTGACTTGCTTTAGTCAGTATTCAATGGTTCTGTATTCAGTATTTAATTGGAATAATGATTTGAGATTATTGCAAGGTGTGGGTCTAGTTTGAAAATATGATGAAAGGTGGCCTACAGGTTCTGATGGATTTTTGAGACTGGTGGATCTAGTACAAAACATTATGAAATACAGTCCACGAGGAGCTACGAGTTGTAGCCTTTAGTAAGAGAGTCAAAGCATCCTTCTGGTAGGAGTTGGTAAATGATATTAGGGGATTGTAGCTGCCTTCTAGTGGGTGCTAAAGAACAAGTGGATGTTGTAGCCTACTGCATGTAGGAGCTTGCATGCTGGAAAGAGTCTATGTGGTTACAAGACCATGATGTAATGATAAATTTCCTTCATAATGAAAGAAGAAGACAAAATGACAACAACAATGGTGGTTTTATCCCACATTGGGTCATGTAAAATCTCGGTGTTTGTATGTGTTTGATATGTAGATGTGCCTTATGATTTACATGATTTATTCATATTGTTGCTCATGGTTTATTAAATAAGCTATATATAACACAATGATCTACTAAATGAAGTAATGGTTTAATGATAGTTGTGAATTGAAATAATATGTTAAGTGAAGTATAATTTGGGAATGAAATATTGATTGACCCCCCACCTCAGTATTTCTAACAATTCGTATTAGAGTAGTTCTCTCCTAAAGACTATTAACCACTTGAGAGTGGATTGCGTACAATGTGAAAGAAGCACAATAAAAGTACAAAAAAAGGAAGAATTGATTCAGGGGCATCCATAGTTCTCATTGACCGAGAGGTCAAAATCATTTACGAGAGGAGTTAGTTCCTCAATGAGTGTGTTATTAGGATATAATTTATTTTAATTGTTATGTAATTTGTTTAAATTAGGCAAATTGTTGATAAATTGTTATAGTTTGTTTAGTTTTCCCTAAATTGGTCCTTATATCCTATATTCATGCATTTGGATCGAGCTCCTCATTTAATCTTTATATTTCTCTTGATTCAATAAAGAAGTGATGTGAGTGTGGTGTGAAAAAATAGTTTTCTCGATAGCCAATTCTTCTACAATCTTTATCTATGGTCGACGCACAATCCTACTTGTAATAGAATTGTATTTTATTGATAGTCCTAAGAGGAATTATATGTATATAGATCATTTTTTGGAGTGATTGCAGAAGGAGCAAAAGAGGGTTGTGAGAGAAGGCACAAAGAGGAGCAGCCAAGAGGAGTGACTTAAATCTAGAAGTGAGCCAAGAGGGTTAAGGCTTTGAACCTAGAAATGTATATAAAATAAACTGAGAGTGCCCAACACTTAGTCAATTTTCATTCTCAGTGAAGTCTGTCATGAAACAAGACCCGAACTGTCAATAAAAAAACTTGTAATGGAGATTTCCCAGAGATTAAAATTCCACAACAGATCTCAAAAACTCTCAATCCTGGAAACCCAAAATCCAGGATGCCCATATGGTTTTGCAAATTGCATTTTAAAAAAACCGTTGAGCACCAAGGATTAGATATTGACAGGAGCTGCAGAAGATGGAAATTTTCCCATTGCTCAGGACTATCAAGGCTGGAGGTAATTCTAGTTGAGAGTCAAGAATTTCAATGGGGTCTACAATGAGGTCAGAATGCTTGTAACATGTGTAAATTGGAATTTTAATAAACTGTTGGGTACCAGAGTCGTGGGTATTTGGGCACGGAGTTGGTGAGGCCTGGTGTATATATATATATATTTACAGAGAGAGAGAGAGAGAGAGAGAGAGAGAGAGAGACATGACCGTTCTCATATAGAGTTGGCCATGACCTTTTGGTTCCTCCCATTATGTTAAGTCCTTGACTGTTGGTAAGTCCTCCAATGCAAATTTAAGGGGGAATTACATCCAAAAGGGATTGAAGAAAGTGTCGTTTCTAGGAATAATTTTGAAGAAAGGATTAAGTGAGTTGATTCAAAGAAAATCTAAATTAGATTTGGATCAATACTATGGATTTTGTTTTAAGACTACCAAGAACTCATAAAGGTAATGATTCAATATTTGTGGTTATAGATATATTTTAAAAAATGGCTCATTTTATTCCTTGTGCTAAGACTAGTTATGCTAGCCATATTACTAATATGCTCATTAAAGAAGTGGTAATACTACATGGAATTCCCAAGAGTATGTTTCATATCGAGATACTAGGTTCCTGGGACATTTATGGAGAACCATGTAGAAGAAATTTGGCACAAAATTACAATTTAGCTCAACATATAACCCAGAGAGTCATGGCCAAAATGAAGTGGTGAATAGAAGTTTGGGAAACATTATACGCAGTTTGATTGGATATCATCCTAAATAGTGGGATTAAATTTTAGTGTAGGCTAAATATGCTTACAATGACACACCCAATAGAAGCATTGGACAAGGCCCTTTCCATATTGTTTATAGGATGAACCCAAGAGAAGTGTACAAGTTCAAAAACCTAGGAATAATAGAGGAGAGAAGAGTAGCATGAGAATACTTTTCTACAACCATATGAGAAATCCATAAGTATGTTTAGAAAAAACTACATGAAAAAAACCTTAAATATAAGATCAGAGAAAATCTCATGAGAAGGGAGTAAAATTTGAAAATGGATATTTGGTTCTTGCATATTTACGAAACAAAAGTTTCTCGAAAGGCGAATACAAAAAATTAAAATTCAAGAAGATAGGACCTTGCAAGATCTTGAAGAAATTTTATGCTAATGTTTATGAACTTGAATTGCCACCTGGAGCTCGAATTTCATTAATATTTAATGTAGCAAATTTGTATAAGTATGATCCTAGGATAGAATAGCCAAAAATTGATGATTAGAACCATCAATGAGTACAGTGGGAGAAGAAATTTCCAAAAGCTAAACATTTACAGCCTAAAAGGATTTCAGACAATAAATTGATCAAGAAAACAAGGGACAAAGAATGTTTTTAATACTTGGTTAAGTGGAAAAAATTGTTAGTTTCAGATGTAACCTAGATGACTTCCACAGTCATATAGAAAAGTGGCAAATATGTTGAAGAACTCATGGACATGAGTCCATGAAATCTTTGTTCCTTAGCAGTATGATGCAGAGCATCCATAATTTTCATTGATTAAGAGGTCAAAATCATTTATTAGAGGAGTCGGTTCCTCAATGAGTGGGTTGTTAAGAGATAATTTATTTAGATTGTTATGTAATTTTTTTAAATTATGCAGATGGTTGAAACATTGTTACAATTTTTTTAGTTTTCCCTAAATTATTCCTTAGATCCTATATTCAAGGATCTAGATCGAGCTCCTCATGTAATCTTTATATTTCTTTCAATTCAACAAAGAAGTGACGTGAGTGTGGTGTGAATTTATTTTTTCCCAATAACCAATCCTTCTGCAATATTTATCTATGAATCATGCATATTCCCATTTATAATAGCAATGTATTTGATTGAGAGGGTTGAGGGGAATTAAATGTATATAGATTGGTTCTTAGAGTAATTACAAAAGGAGCAAAAGAGGGTTGTAAGAGAAGGCACTAGGAGGAGTAGCCAAGAGGAGCAACTTAAAGCTAGAACGGAGCTGAGAAGGGTAAATATTAGAACCCACATATGTATATAACATAAAGTAAGAGTTGAGGGGATTTCATAATGCATTGTATTAGATCATTTTTTTTGGGATTCAACTGTGTTAAGTAAGTCATTCACCTATGACCATTTCCATGAGAGTTATTCACAATTGATTAATTTCTCATGAATTTTGAATAGTCCACTTAGCACTCATTGCATTGGGTGATGCTCACAGGGGTGAAGAAGTGGGATCAAAACTAGTGCAATGAATCACATAGTGTCAATCATCACTTCTAGGGATTGCACCCTATAACCCAGATTTCCTAGGATGTCACCCATCCTAGATTGCATTTGGCTCAAGTGCGCTTAAAACTCCATAGTTAAGCGCGCTTGAGCTAGATATGATCTGGGATGGGTGACCTCTTGGGAAGTCCTGGTTACCGAATGTAAGCCCCAGAAGTGATGATTAACACTGTGTGATTCATTTCACTAGTTTCAATCCCACTTCTTCACCCCTGTGAGCATCACCCGATGCAATGAGTGCTAAGTGGACTATTAAAAAATCATGAGAAATTAGTTAGTTATGACTATCTCTCATGGAAATGGTCATAGATGAATGACTTAATGCAGTTGAATCCCAAAAAAATGATCTAAAAATTAAGCTAAGAGTGTCAAATACTTAATTGATTTTCATTCTCAGTGAAGTCTATCATGTAACAAGACCCGAACTATCAATTGGCAGAAGCCCATAATAGAAATTTCTTGGAAATTAGAGTGGAAAACTAGAACCTGAAAGCTAAGAATCCCTTAAGGTTAAATAAATAAATAAATAAATAAATTGTTGGGCAATAGGGATCGATTATCGATGGGAGCTACAGAAGATGAGAATTTTCCTATTTCTTGAGACTATTAAGCCCAAAGGTAATTCTAATTGAGATCCAGACTTTTGAATGAGGCCTACAACAAATCAATGATTGGTGAAAGTCTTCAGTACAAGTGGCTAATAGGTGGAAGTGGGTCAGACCAGAGGTTGGAATGATTATAGCATTTGTAAATTGGAATTTTAATAAAACGTCAGGCATCAGGATCATGAGCATTTTAGTGCAAAGTTGGTGAGGATTGGTATTAGATTAGAACTTGGAAGCCCTTAAGGCTTTAAAATTTTAATTTTTTAAAAATCATTGGGCAATAGGGATCAACTATTGATGGGAGCTGCATAAGACGAGAATTTTCCCTTTTCTCAGGACTATCAAGCCTAAAGACAATTCTAATTGAGATTCAAACATTTGAATGTGGCCTACAACAAATCAATGATTGGTGAAAGTCTCTAGTACAAGTGGCTAATAGGTGGAAGTGGGTCAAACCAGAGGTTGGAATGATTGTAACATTTGTAAATTGGAATTTTAATAAAGTGTCGGGCATCGGGATCACGGGAATTTGAGCAAAGAGTTGGCGAGGACTATAGAGTTGGCCATCCACTTCCGGCTCCTACCACTTTGTTGAGTCCCCGACTACTGGTAAGTCTTTTGCTACGAATTTAAGGGGGAATTATATCCCGAAGGGTTTGAATAAAGTGTCATTTCTTGGAATAATATTGAAGAAAGGATTGAGGGGTAAATTTAGAGTAAATCTAAGTTACATTTGCATCAAGAAGCCAATCCAAGAAAGAAGTGATACTGATGTATTTGATGCTATGGAAATATTTGCACTCATATGTCAAGGACAATTAGTAGTAGAACAAGGCATGTCAGAAACAATGGATAATAAAGGTATGCTAATTCTTGATGATGTTAATTATCAGAATTGGAAAGAAGAGATGAATTTTAGGTTATGGCCCTTGGATTTGATGTTTGGTATTTAGTCTGTAATGGTTATATTGAAGCTCCACCATCAGGACAAGATCTTCAGAAGAATAGGTAGAAAATACATGCAACCTTTTGTAGCAGACCTAATTCATTATTATAGAAATTCATGCATTATGAAACCAAAAACTAAATATGGGATAATTTACAAGTAATTCAAAAAGGAGAAGGAAAACTGGTGAAGGAAGATTGTTCATCAGGGAAACAACAAGTGACATTGTTTTTAAAGGAAATTATGAAGATAGTGATAATGAAAAAATATTTGTAGTTATTGATTCAGAAGAAGACATATTAGAGGAACTACTTAATTTTAGAATAAAACTTGTTTCTTATTTGAAAAAGGCTAACAATCTTGAAAAAAAGTTTTAGGAATATGGAAATAGGGGTCATGATGAGTTAGCGAATATTGCAGGAATAACAGAACAACTTAAATAAAGGAGGCAATATTGTGAAGGACTTAAAGCTGAAATCATCTCTAAAAGATCATATCTTGAAAAGTCAAACAAGAAAAATGAGAAATTACTTCAAATATTTAAATAACAAGAGAATGAACTGAAGGAAGAGATTATGAGGCTAAGAATGCAAGTAGAATAAGGAAGGAAGATTGAAGAAAGAATGAGGAAACAATATATGGAAAAGGAAGGTTAGTGTCAGATACTAGAGGTTGAGGTAAGCATTCTAAAAGGTAAACTAGAAAAAAACTACAAACATTTGAAATTCAAGGGTAATACCACTAAAATGGATAATCTTCTTCATAGTCAAAGATCCCCCTTTAACAAAAGTGGCCTTTGTTTTCATGAAGCTATTAAAGGAGAAGCTAGATCACAAGACTGTGAAAGCATCTTTGAGAATAACAAAGAAAGGATTGAAAACCCTAACAAATAATGAAGGAAAGAAAATTTTCAAAGGTAATGATTCACTCCCAATAATAGAGACAACATTCGATTTTCTGCTTTGAAAAATGATATTGAATGTTTTATATGTCATAACTATGGACACATTGCAGCCAATTGTAGAAGAAAATTGTTCATATCTCAAACAAATAGTTATTTTGCATGAATATCATCAATTCCCGTGTACTCAAGCTTCTTTCAAGGGTATTTTTTAACATGTAATGCATTTGGTCACAAAGATATTGATTATAATAAGAGAAATATGAAGCAGAAATATTATGACTCTCTTGCTCCCTTCTCTTGTCATGTAAGGTGTTATTCATGTAATAAGTTTGGACATGTAGCCAAAAATTGCAAGAAAAAGATGGTGAATTCTTATAGAAAATAAGTAGACTCCATGCAAAACATGAAACTAGACAAGATTAATGCTAAAAAAGATGGATCCACTAACACTCATATTAAGAAGAAAAAAGAAAAACAAGTAAGATGTGGTTGCCGTTTTCTATGCATATTTGAAGAAGAAGATCAATGGTACAATGATAGAAGTTTCTCTCATCACATGCATGGAAATAAATACAAATTTATCTCTCTTAAGAAAAACAAGAGTGATAGGATTATTCTTGGAAATGGTGCATCTACAAAACCACTAGGAATGGGTAATGTTAATCTTGATGTTAAGAAAAGATAAGCAACTAACGTGTTATTGGTTGAAGAGATACAAAAATTAATTCTAAGTGAATGCCAAATAACAAATAAAGGGAAAAGGGAAAATTTTAAGGATGGAAATTTATCTCAAATTTCAGAAACCTTAGCGAATACTACTAGTCATCAACATGCAAACGGTAAAATTTTTAGTGAAATGTTTGTAAAAGGATTCCAATTTCTAATGTTTTTATATAGTCTCTATAAAACTTTGTTGATTTTTAAGGTAAAAAAATTTTATGGTATAAAAATTGGGTGAATTATTTTTAGGAAGAATGGAAATTAGCGAATCTGTTTCTTGGAAAAGATAGAAAATTAGCCCACCTACGAATTTTAGCCCCTGCAATTTTCCCTGAAAGGGAATGTAATTATATTCACATTAACTGGATTAAAGATTATAGAAAAAGACATTGGAAAAATTATAGAAAAAGGTTACAGAAATTTAGATAAATTATATGTACTAAAGAAAACTGCAGGGAGAAATAAGAGGTCTAACTCCTCTTCCTCAGATTCAAAGTAAAACAAAATTGTTCGTACTGTAGTTAGTTATATCTCATGTTATTTTTGAAAGGACTTTATAAATTCATATGGGGAAATCATATCCACATGATTTGTGGTGTATGATCTCAGGGGGAGCCTTGCATTGATTTCATATATTATTTTGATGCTTTTTCATACTAATGATGCATATGTAATGTACAAGAAGAGATATGACAGGTTCAGGGGGAGAATCAATTATGCTTTCAATACCTCATTGTTGGCATTATCACCTTTGACATTGGTTGATCTAATGTTTCGATGTAATGTGTTATGGATCTTCAAAGGTTTGGCAGTTAATAATTGGAACAAGTTCAGGGGGAGCTTCTCTTATGCTTCCAATGGTTCATTATTGGTACACTATGATTAAGATGTGCACATATGATAGATGCAGAACATTGCTTTATAGATGCTTCTGTCATTTTGTCATGGTTAATGTTGATCTATTTTTTTTATCAGTCTTCTTGCACTACTTATTGTTGATTGACATCTTTCTTGATTATTATGCCATGTTATTGGGGTTTTTTAGGTATTTTTCATTGTTTATATGTGGATATGAATATTTCGGATGCTATGTCATTGTCGATGATGGATGATGTCCTAAATGGCTTATGTGTTGTGTTAGCGCTTGAAATTTCACCTCAGGCTGAAAAAGGCAAACCTCAAGGCAACATCAAACCATTTAGCCTCGTAGCTACCCCTATGGGGCAAGAGAAGGCTCTCTCCGGTCAATCTTAGTAAAATCTTCAATGGATGAGATGACCAATAGGGTAACATTGATTTTAGGCTAGTAAACTGATCAAAAGGGTTGATTTGGAGTTTTTAGGGTTTTTGGTGGCAAATTGAGGGGATGGCAATTTTGGGTGCGGGGATTGGACACAGTTTCTGCAGGGGGTTCTTTGGGGCGAGGTAGGACACAATATTGATGCCTTTGATTGAGGTGGATGATTAGGAATGACAGGTGAGGATTTAAGGAGAGAAAACAATAACTTTGAATTCTCCTTAAACAGTAGAAAACATTGAAATTAAACAAACTTAAAAGCAGAGCATGACAGTCATGAATTCTTACTTTAACACTTCGTTTGCTTAATGTGTAGAAGGAAAAGAAAGGAAATGATTCACATAACACACTTACAGGTACATAGAGAAACACACCATCAATACATGTAACCACAAGAATCCCAAAAAGGACTGCAAAACCGTGGTCTTCCTTAGCCAAAAATTGCAGAGATACAGTGAAATAATACAATGATAGCTTCTCCCTCAAGAGTCCAACCATGAAAATGAGTATGAAAGTACATAATATAGATGATCTAACCTCTTTTCCCATCTCTAGGAGTTGAGCTCACTATCCTAGAGGCAGTTTGAACAAATTCTAAACTAAGCACTACAAAATAGGCAGTCAAAACAACTTGC